>LPNX010535096.1:0-30943 GCA_001517045.1 Pseudotsuga menziesii | reverse complement strand
GAATTTGTTTCTTGATTGGTATTTAGAATGCATATAAGTTTATTGATTTTTAACTATTTTATGAATCATGATTTACATTCTAGGAAGTAATGGGTGCTGACATCCTCTGTGATCCTTGCAATGGGAAAGGATGGGTGGTATGTGACTTCTGTGAAGGTCATAAGATAAATGTGCAAACACAGAGCAAGTGATTTTATCGGCGCTGTCCCTCTTGTAGAACCGTGAGTCTGTTTGCATGACTATGTATCTCTGTTTGTGTATGCCTGCTTTTAGATATTTGGATTAATGAACTTGCATTTTGAAAGCCTCTTCTTATAGTGGATATTCCCATTTTGTTGTCATGTGAGTGGTGTTTAATATGCATGGATTCGATTTTTTCTCTTCTATGTGGAAAAGTATCTAATCTTTCATTCAACCAGAAATAATGCCTTAGTAATTAAATGACATTATAAATGTGTATAGTGATGCTTAATTGTCTTGCAAATATGCATTGTGTTAAATGCCATTTCACCTAGGGATTTGCAGCTCAAGGAAAGACCAATTTTAAATTTTGGTGAATAGAGTAAAGTATGGATGCTCTAAAGCACTTGAGGCTTAAAGTAAGGAATACTATTGTCAGGTAAATATCAAGACTGTCCATGGTACACCTCTGATGGTGGGAATTTTCTCATTTGAGCTAGGAGTGTGGCTCAACTGTCAGATATTTATTCACGCTGTAGTTGCACATCATATTTTCCTGGTTTGAATAGTATAAATTCTCTCGTCACTTTAACCACAAATCATGAAATTGAACTCTCACTAGGAACAAGCCAATGCATACCCCAAAATATCCAAAGAAAAAACAAATTTTGGTTACTTGAGAATCTGAGATACCAAGTTTCTTGTCCCAAAATTAGAAGCAATCTTTACAAAATCTCGGTAAAGAGATTATAAGATGCATTTTGATAAGATGTGTTTTTGATAAAATTCAGTCTACCCCCAATGCTATTTTTGGATAGCAGACACCTAATCGTTGATGTAGATGTCTAGGAGAGATCATTGCTTCAATAGAGATGGGTTTTCTTTGGAGAAGTGGAAGGGTTTGATGAAAGTAAAAGTAAAATTCCAAACAAGGGGGTAGTGTTCTATTTCTTTTAGTTGGATGATTGGGTATGCGATAAATGTTCATGATCACCTGGAACTCAAACAAACATAGACTCATATTTTATGTTTTTTTCTTCATGGGAAAGTCTTGTAGCACTAACAAAAATGTAGACATGATCTGTAAATATGGAACTTATAGCCCTCAGGTCTCACCAACACGGCTTTTTTGCAGAATTGAAATTTGGTCTCTACTCTTAGAATAATGCAGGGTTCTCTATTTTTAGAGTTGATTCCAAGGATTCTGTTCTAGATTGGTTCATTGCTTTAGGTCAGGTTTCGAGCTGTTGAAAGTCAAAACCAATGCTAATCACCAATGCCAATGCACTCTCTGCAATGGGACATTCAATTTGTCAAAGCTGAGGTCAAAGTATCCTTGTGCATAAATGGGTAGTATGTATGGAAGGGTTCGGTTCTTTTTACAATACTCTGTTTCCACGTCAATTACATCACATACTGTGTATTGTAATGCATAATCATAGGATTTGGTTGTGGCTCAACTATATCTCACCATTAAATATACATTCAATCAATAAATCCAACATAGATTTGGCTCAGTCTTTATTCAAATTGCTACCACCAACATTACTCCATGTCCATCAAGGACCTTGCATCTAGCTAAGAAATGGGCTTTCTCCATCATTTGAACTGGATTATTGTTGTAGTCATATTGGACTCACTAATAATTTCACAATTTCCTTTGAATTGAATTCCATTTGTGAGCACATGAAGAATGCATGATAATTCCATTTTGCTGCTGATAAAGTAGACCGTGTTCATTTCTCTTGGCTGCTCTTGGACTGTCAACTTGGGCATCATTCCTCTGGGGTTGATAAACCTTATTTGTGAATGTGCATACCCTCTCCTAACAGGCTATGACTAAGGTATGATCTATTCTAGCTGGGATGTGAATGTGTTGTCTCTATTCTATAGATAGTGGTTGATTTTGAAGCTGTAGTAGGTATAGATTTTGTAGATGGTAGGTACGATGGAGTTATATGTACTTCTTGGTAGATTTAAGAAATATTCCCTAAGTTTATCTTTAGTTTGTATCACTATTTAGTCTGTTGGATGTATCTAGATATTTTGGTGAGAGGTTGAATAAGTTTTCATTTTTATACTACAATATAATCTTAAATAGATGTGGAGGGATCCACTTACAATCCATACATTTTCAACTAATGACCCAAAGGAAACTTCCAATGGACAATTCCAACACTATTTGGATGTCTACAATCAAATATTATTGGTCTTGGCTAGCCACCCTACTCCTCAAAGTTTGTTTGCCGCAAAATGCTTGAAAACGGCTTGCAAACAACTTGTAACTCTGACATTAAGCTTCCTTCTCTGTTGGTTTTCCAAAGTCCTATAGTAGTTTGAGACTTGTTGTATTAATGGTTTTCTAACAACACTTTTCCTACTTTTAAGATAAATTCCATGCATTTATTTCCATGATCTACTCATTCATATGTCTTTCTTTCTCTGCTCTACAATATTAAAATGATGAAAATATAGTGAAATTTACCTCTTTTTTGTGTGACAGTCCTTTTTTTGTTGTTTACTTGCTTTGTTGTTGTGTAAACTTTTATAATGCTTCCATGTATTCTAAAGTGATTATGTGAATATTAGTACTACTCCATTAAAATAAATTTACTGTAGTTATTTGAGCACTGAATGGTAAGTTAAAATAGTGAACCTTGTTGATTTTAAGAAGTACAACACTACATGGGATAAACATTCACTACATGGGATGGGATATTTGCATTGAATCCTCTAACTTTCAAGGTTAGGTGGAAAGGAAGCAATTCAAACGCTATTACATTGTTTCTGATGTTAGTTGTTAGGATGATAGCCTCTTAGTCATTAACAAGTTGGGCCTTAAGGTGGCATGTTGGACCCCTAGATAACAATTATTATTTATACTAAGCTGGGGAATTATTTGTTAAAGAACATGCCTTTTTTTTTGCATAGCACAACTACATTTTACTTTGATATGTTTCATTTTTACTACTCAGATGGTTATCCAAGAATACATTTTCCTAAAATTTCCAACTGATGACAATGTTTAATAGAATTCGTTTTGACTTTTTTGATATTGTGTTATCTAACAAATTGATGTCAATTTTTCAGAGCTGTCGAAAGTGCAGAAGCTTGTTCTTACAAGGAAGGAAGTGGAAGGATAAATATTGACTGCTGTGGAGGTCATCCCTAAGAGTGAGTCACAACAAAGCATTTGGGAGAAGTACAAAAAAGAAGTTAAATATCAATGGTATGTTATAGATATTTTACTGTTACTTCTATTTAGATTATTAGTGTTCTTGTCATGTCTACCCATGTTAGGGGTTCATGAGTTTCCTTCTAATGGGCATGTTACGATCATCTGTCTAGAGTTGCACAGACTTTTGATCTCTTTCTTTTGCAATGCTCATGCTCATAAAAAATGCATCTAGAGGATGTTGGATAGTTTGTTGTCTTTCTTTGCCTACAGATCTAGAATTAGATTAAATGCATAGAATAAAGAACACATGCATATTCGCATGGCTTAATACAAATAAATTTTGTAAGAGTCGCTTATAGTATGGAAGACCATTACTTTCAAGGCTTTTAAGTTTTCTCCTAACTCATACACTTATGTACATCCATACATACACACACAACAGTTTTGTTGTTGAGTTAGAATCTCAAAACACATAGAACTTGTATTTTTAAAGTCCTTGACCTATTGATTCTTTATTCAAATACTGTTGTGATTCTTTTCTATATTCCACTATGTGGTCTTGTGGCCTTTGTATTGTTGTGGAACTTTGATTTTTTCAGCTGTGTTTTAGGTATTCTAATTCTTGCAAAATTATGTTCACTTATGGAACATTGGTTTTGGAAAATTAGGCTGACAGGTCTCAAATTGTGTTGACCACTTTGTTGTGTCTACGACCTTGCAATTTTGGAGGTTTTCTTCTTGTGTCCTTTCATCCCCACAACTTTTCTGTTTTAAATTCTTGCAGTTCTGCAAGACGATGAACTTGAACAATAAAATTCTCTCATTTTGACCTAGATTAGTCCTCCCTTATCTAAACCCCATGTGATCCCCAAATGTAAAGTAGAATGTTGTATTATTTAATATTAAGTGAAAAAAATTGAACTATCTCCAAAACCCCTACCTCCCTTCGTTCTCTAAGGTTCAATTTTATACAATGGTCTTTGAATTTAAATTGGCACATCTAATTGCAATGGGAAAGAAATTGAATTGCCCATTATTAAAACTGTTGGTATTTAGAACCCCATAAATCAAATTAGTCTTCATCATCACAAATATGGAACTCATGAATTGTTCATTAACGTGCCTGAGATAAATTTCAATTTGAGATTGTTTGTTGATAAACCCCTTTTGAAATTTTCAATAGTTCAAGCAAACATTTGTTCTTTTCTATGTAAAGTTTTCTTTATTCATTCCTTCTCCATGTCTCTTCACTAATTTTTACTCTGAATCCCATTATTATCCTTTTCCTTTTGTGTTCTTTTTGTTAGTTCTTATTTCACATTCTCTTCATTAGCTATTATTGAATGGATTCATGAAGCTATGTTGCATGGAGGCACCCCCCTCTCCGCCCCTGCTCCCGAAATTCGCAGGATTCATGAAGCTATGTGGATGAAGTGATGGAATGCCCCTTCAGAATCTCTTGATGGAACAATCGTTAGTAAGATGAGAAACCCCTGAACTTCATCTAACTCCTTGTGGCCTTATCAATTATGGAAACCGATATGATCCTTTTTCCTATTGACATCTTACTAATTTTTAGATTATAAATAATGCATATAATATAAATCAACTTTGTTGGTTTTAATTGTTAAAATATTCATTATATCATATATGCTGCACATAGTAGACATCTTCTTTTAGTAACCATTCATGAGTTCTTCTCTTACCATCCCATTGCTGAACAAAATCACCCCATCAATGAATAACAACGTGTAAGTAGCCACACACACATCCTCAATTGGTTTCTACAACTATTTCTTAAACACATCCCTGATTCTTTGTCCATATCAAGTTTAGGTTATTAGGTATGCATGAATACATTATGTTGTTCTCTAAGACTCTTTTGCGGACCACTTTAATAGATTGTGTAATTGTTTAGGATATTTTGTTTCCTGAGCATGGTAGATTTTTGTGCTTATTAGTGTGGTTGAAAAAATAAATTGGATTTTAAGTATGAATGTCTTTGGATCTTATTGTCTTTTATTAGAATTACAAATGATGAAATCTATGTGTTAATATTTCTCCTCTTCTCGATTCTTAAAGGGTGCTAGCTTAATGGATCAGCTCCTGCTTTACAAGAAGGAGGTTGGTGGTTCGATTCCTCCATGCTCTAATGATATTGGAATGTATTTATAAAGGTAAAAAATGTAGTAGTGCAAGATGGATGCAATATTAGACGCAACACTAAATGCAAAACAAGATGTAAAAGTGGACGTCACACTAAACACAAAAGTGGATGCAAAAGTCGACCTTATGTTGGACGCAAATATGGACACAAAAATGGATGTCCTACTAAACGCAAAATTGGATGAAAAAAGAGACTCAACACTAGACACAATTAATGACTCAAAACTAGATGCAATACTAGATCCAAAACTAGACACAACAGTAGATGCAAAAGTGGAATCCTAACTAGACGTAAAATTGGACATTATTTTGAGCACAAAATATGGTGTATCGATGGACATAAAAATAGGCATAAGACCAGGTGCAAAAATTGGAAGGAACACTTGGCGCAAACAAAAACTTAAAATGAGACAAATATTGGATGCAAGATGGGACAAAACATTGGATGTAAAACTAGACGTAATATTGAATGCAAGATGGGATGCAACATTGGACACAAAACTAGATGCAATATTAGATACAAACATGGGTGCAAAACTAGGCACAACACTAGGTGCAACACTGGGTGCAACATTGGGCTCAAACATAGATGCAAAAAAAGACATCAACCAGGATGCAAAACTAGGTGCAAACCTAGTTGCAAAATACGACGTAAAACAAGATGAAACACTAGGTACAAACATGGATACCAAAAAAGACGAAAAACAAGATACAAAATTATATGCAAATGGGGATGCAACATTATAAGTAAAATTGGATGCAAAACTAGACGCAACATTGGGTCGAAAACTGGATGCAAACCTAGATGCAACGTTAAATGCAGAATTGGACACATAATTTTATGCAAAACATGGTGCAAAATTGGGTGCAAGACTCGATGAAAAACTAGGAGCAAAATAAGACACAACATTGGATGCAAAATTGAGCGTGAAACTGGGTGCAAACAAGGATGTAACAAAGGACGCAAAAAAAGATGCAATAGAAGTTGCAAAATTGGGTGGAAATAAAGGCATAACAAAAGATGCAAAAAATTGGGTGCAAAAATGGATGTTAAAAAGGACAGAAAAAAAGATGCAATAGACGGCATTTTACAAAAATGTACAATAGCACTAGGTTTAGCGCTAGATTGTTCACCACAATTGAGAAAAAATTACACTAAAATCCGGCGCTAAATCCAGTTTTTGTTGTAGTGTAACCAACAACAAAAAATTCTTAATTTAGTTTTAAATTTACACCAGGGGTTCACTAGGAAGGGCAATATCATATCATGTTCATTCATATTGGGGGTTTGAATACTCCTAAAAACCTAAAAATATATATTTCCTCGTAATAAGGGGTCAAGGGGTTTTTTTAATTGGATATAGCAATATAAATATCAAAGGTTATTTTATTTGGGTGGGATGAGGAATAAGATTCAAATCATGAGATGGATTCATATATAAATATATATATTCTTCTTCATATATTTGGAGTCCTCCCATAGACACCTATCTTCCCACCAATTTCTCTTATATCTCACACAAGTCTATGCCTTATCGGATTCCTCATCGAATCCTCTTGGTGACCTATTCATGGAGAACAAGCAGGAACTATGAAATATTTTGGCTTGGAATGTTAATAGCCATTCTCTCCTAGCTCGGATTATAGGCATTGAGTGGAGCCTCAATTAATGTGTTATATTGGAGCCTCAGTTACTGTTTAAAAAAAATATTAGCTTGATATGTGTGTGTGTGTCAAATATAATGTTTTTTATATTTGTTTTATGATATATTTTTTAAAATATTTATTTTAAATAGAGTTTTATGTAATGTTAAGTAAATTCAAATGTAGAAAGTGATTGTATACAAGATTGTCAATTAAGGTAGAAGAAATTTAGCACAATGGATAATAAATATTTCACTAGGACATAAAAAAAATTCAATTGATTGTTTCACGGTTTTTAAACATATACATTTTCCCATGAATCAATATTATTTCTTTGTTGTAGTTTATTCTTAGCGAAAATCAAGTGTTCACATAGTGTCTCAATAAATAAAATACAATGAAATGTAGGGAAGTCCATCAATGAAAGAGTTGTAATTTTTTGTTTTTATGGAGTTTAATTTATTAAGATTATACAAATTAACATGATATCTCTATGGCTATACTTGTGTTTACATGATATAAAATTGGTTGATTGGCAGGTTATGGTGTGAAACATCTGCAATTCTCATATTTTCTAAGCATTGAACTCAATATTGGACTATAAATATTTTACATTGATCTCTTCATTGAGTTGCCTTTTAGGCATTTTTTCCTTCCTCGTTACTTTTTCATTGGGCCTTTCACTATCAAACGCTACAACTTCATTAGTCTCTCATGCAATCCCTGTGGGATCATTAGTAGCATTATACTATTATTTTATTTAAGATCTTGTTCTTTTATACTAATATGCATTAGGGATCCTATTTGTTACAACTTAATAATATGATATAAAGAGGGTATTAAAAATGGGTTGATAAAAATGCACACCTACAATATTTGGTGAAACTATGGGTTTTCTTAATTGGAAAGGTATATTGGGAGGGTGTTCAACAATACTATTTTAGGAAGAATTTTCCAATATTTAGTGAAATTAGGGATATTCTTTAACATCCTACGAACGATCGTGCTATGTAAAAACTACACTTAGTAAACTCTAGTGTAAATTTATATAAATTATAAAATATAAAAGCATTTAAAAAATATTAAACTTTATATTATAAATGAAACTTTCTTAATTTAGTTGGGAAGAGACATTTAAAAATCCAACCATAATAAGGTTTGATGTAGCCTAAGCAAGATGAAATTTTCATGGCCATGATATCATTATTTAAGTTCAAGTTTACGAAAAATTTAATACTAAAAAAAATAGCTCTATAGTTTATGTTGAATTCAAATTGTTTTTTATCAACTTTAAAAAGAAAGCTTGTTATTCCTCTAAAGTCAATTATATATATATGTTTGTATATAAAATTTGTTATATATATATATAATAACATTATATCTTTTACACATTTATTTTAATAAATAATCTAATATATTATGATGTCTAGGTTAGTTATTTTAAACTTATATTTCTAATCTCAAAGCCTTATGTATCTCAAATTCATTTCATGGTTTCGAATTTGGTTAAAATATATTATATTTTTTTTTTCAAGTTTTATAAATTTATATTATGATTTTATTAATATATATATATATATATATATATATATATCATTTTTAAAATTGATAAAAAAAATTATATATATATATATATATATATATCACATTTTTTTGATGTCTTGGTTATCCATTCATTAACTATGAGTTATCCATGCATGGCTACGTTACATGTTATTTTTTATATTTCATTTTTTAATTATATATAATTGTTTACGTCGAATTTTGAACAAATACCATGAAATATAATCAATCTCGATAGTACACTTGTCTCATTCTCGTCCCTAGATGAAAAAATAGGCCTTAGTCCACCCCCAATCTTAAATAAAAACATATATTGTATAAACCGAAATAATTGTTAATTATTTATTATTTGGAATTTTATTTTTTTATATTTCGACAATAAAGTCAAAATGAATGTAATGGATTATTATTATTATTAAATAATTAAAATATTGAGAGGAAACAAATGTGAAGTAGTTGTTGAAAGAGTGTTTGATGACCCACAAGGGGAAATGACAAATGACGGAAGTTGTCGAGTGACAACTCAGGCGATGCAAGAGACATCTTCCCCAAAATCAGGTCAAGACTTGTTGTGGAGTGCTAAAGAAATAAAAACATATATTGTAATACACAAAAATAATTGTCAATTATTTATTATTTGGAATATTTATTTTTTAATGTTTTTTTCCCAAAGAAAAAAAGCTGATATTTATATTAGTTCAAAAAAGAGTCTTTACATGATTTGTATGCATTTGCATATCGCTGGTTAGACAGCCAAAAACTAGATTTGTAATTGTTTCCTTAAAACTTCAGACCTAAATGCCTGAAAAACTTTAGCTGAGCAAAAAATTGGGTTGTGAATCAACCAGAGAAAAGTTTGCTAAGAGCTTGTGCAAAAAACAAAGCTATGTATGTGGAAAGAGAGAATGTTGTCCTGTTACTTCCAAAAAAGACTGTAGAGATCATAGTGTTCAATTGCCCAGTCTTACAGGAAGGGCTTCTATGAAAGGTCTGTGGTAGAACTCGTAAACTTCCCCTTCATTGTTTTCAAAAAATATCCAGGTTCCATGTGCCATCTTCACCCGTTCTTTTGAGAGGAGATATGCTATTGAATTCCTTTCCCTGTAGACATGGCGGCATGAGATGTGATCAAAATTTGTCCAAAGTTTGTTTACTTCTTCATAAAGAGTGGTGAGTGCAAGATTTCTAAAATGCTAAACTTTGTTCACCCAATTTATAATGATGAGTGAGTTTGCAAAGATCTAAAGGTTTCTGCAACCCTTTTCTAGGGAAAAATGGAGGAGGAGTTTAAGTTCCATAAGATCCGCATAGTTGTTTGTGCCTGCTCCAAGACCTAGTTGGATCTGGAAGTGGTGGTTTTGGTTTAGGTGGAGAGTGGCGCCACCCCCACAAGTGTGATTCTGAGAGGCTACATCGAAGAAAGGCCATGGCATAGTGTGGTCTACTTGTTCTTTTGTGATGATTCTTACCAAAGAAGCATCCTTTATTTGTGGGAAGTAGGATAGAATGTCCAGGCCTTGTTTTGCTGTAACTTTTGGTGAAAAAGCTTTGTCTTAGGAAATTTCCTGATTTAGAGCTATCCAAAACCCCTAGATGTGAATAAGTGGTGGTTCTTTTAAATGGGCTAGCTGAGGAGTATTGAGCCAAGATTTCCAAGTGTCTTCAAGAGATGGTCCGGTCTAGTTGAACATATGATTTAACATTGATTGCAAATGATGCCAGACCTGGGAGGAAAAAGGGAAATTAAGGAAAATATCATTGACAGATTCCTCATTGTTTTTGCATAGAGTACACCAACCTGGTCCCTCTAGGGATATTTTCTTCATTCTGTCCCAGGTCGGGGTTTTGTTATCTAGAGTGCACCACATGAGCACTTTTTCTTTCAAAGGGAACTTATATTTCCAAATCCCTCGCTGCCACCATTTAGGTTCAATTTGGAAAGGGGTGATGCAAATTTGCTGATATCCAGTTTTTGGGGGGTAAGTTCCATGAGCATCATGTTGCTAGACCAACTCATCATCTTTGTTTGAGTGTTAGAGGGTTGTTATGTACCTATTCCAATCTTCAGTCCACCGGGGGGGGGTATCCAATTCCCTACAGCCCAACCACCCCTGTTGCCATAGGTTGGTAGAAGAAGGGTCAACAATCTGGTTTATGTGGAAGAGGCCATTTTGCTGAAGAAACTGGACTAGCTAGGAGGGTAAAAGATGGTTGAGTTGATTGTTTGGCCAAGGATCAGCTCCTTTTCTTACATCTAACCCATTCCCCACTTTCCATGAAATTCCATTATGAATTAGAGAGAAATCATTGCAAATTTCCTTCCATATGATTGAGCCTGATCCTAGAGGGGTGAAGGCTGAATTTTTGATCCAATCCCACAGGGGTAATGGGCTTATGTACTTTTGGTAGACCACCTTCGTCCAAAGGATTTTTGTTGTGATAAGACTCCACCCTAATTTTGCTTCCAAATATTTGGCAAAGAGGTTAGTGTTCTTTAGCCCCCATCCTCCCAGTGATTTAGGTCTTGCTATTTGGTCCCATTTTTCCATGGGAGAACCATTTGTTCCTTCTTTCATGTCCAAAGGAATTTTGAACATATTTTCTGAGACTTTTTTAGAATGGATTTTGGGATGCAAGATAAAGACATCCAGTAGACTGGGATTGCTTCAAGGACAGATTTAACCATAACTAGTATTCCTGCTCTCGAGATACATCTGTTGCACAAATTGTTTACCCTTTGTTCCAATTTTTCCACCAGCCAGTTCCACTCTTCTTTTTTGTAGCAATTTGGTTTGAGCCTGAAACCTATATACTTCAGCCCATCATTTAAAGGCGTGACCAAGAAAGGGAAAAGGGTCAAGAGCCTCCTTACAATGTCTTCATCCAAATTGAAAGTGGTGAGAGTGGACTTACGCTCACTTAGGATCATCCTCGTGGCTTTGTAGAAAGTATGCAGAGTTACTGATAGCTTTTCTGCCTCTTAGAATGTATCATTGATATAAAAGTAGTATGCCATCTACAAAAATGAGGTGGGTGATATTGAGGTTTGTGGCTAATTTGATCCCTTCAATATGACCTCTTCTCTTTGCATCTAGGATGGCTCTTCTCAGACCTTCTTCTATTAGCAAGAATAAGAGAGGGGAGAGAGGGCATCCTGTCTGAGTCCCCTCTCTGAGTGGAAGAAATATGAGGATGAACCATTTATAAGAAATCCAAAAGTTGTTGTAGAGATGCATGAAAAAATCCATTTTATAATGGAGTAGTTGAATCCTAGATGAGTGAACAGAAGCCTTAGGAAGATCCAGCTTGCTCTGTCAAAATATTTTGAAAGGTCAATTTTGAGAATTGCTCCTTTTGATATTTTGACCTTTATAGTGTGAATTCCTTCTTGAGCCACACCTATTGCTTCATGAATTTTCCTGTCTTCCAGGAATCCGAACTGTTCATGACAGATGATTTTTGAGATAAAATTCTTTAACCATTGAGAAATCACTTTTGCTATCACTTTGTAAGTGATGTTGCAGAGGGAGATAGGTTTGAATTATTCCAAGTTGATCGAGTTGTCTCTCTTTTGAATAAGAGCCAAGAAGGTTGAGTTGAGGGGAGAGTGTACTAGTCCTATTACACGAGACTCTTCTACCAGATGGAGAAGGCCAGGGCCGATTTTGTCATAGGCTTCCAAGAAGAACTCAATGGTTCACCCATCTGGGCCTGGGATTTTTTCTTTCTGGAAGCTGTGAAGGATGGTTTGATCTCTTCTTCCAATACTTCTTCCATCAAGTTTGCATTATCTTCTTCTGTGATTCTTTCAGGGAAGAAAAGTGAGGTCTAGATAACTTCTGTAATAGTGGCTCATTGTTCTGCTTTGAAAAAGTTTTCAAAGTAAGCTTTTCCAATCTCAGCCATTCCTTGAAAAGTGGAAACTTGTTCGTCATTTGAGTTTCTTAATTCCCATATTGTATTTTGTTGTTTCCTTCCCTTCGAAAAATCCTAATTTTTTTTGTGTTGTCATCTCCACAGGTCATCCAAATGGATCTGCTCTTTAGTCTCTAGATTTCCTCTCTTTCCTCTAGAATCTTCCTTATGATAGATTCTAGAGAGACCAGTATTTCCTTTTCTTCTTGAGTGGAGAATCCCCCCCTTTCTGAGTTGTGGATTTCATCCAAATCTGCCTCAATATGAATAAGGTCTTGATCATCCTGAAGTTTTTTGTTCTTGGCCCAATCCTTCAAGAGATTTTTAATTCGAGCAAGGTTTTGCACAAAGTGAGTAGAATCATGTGATCCAACATTTGATACATAAGGAATCCGATTGGAGTGAATGAGCATGAGGACTTCCTCATGTTTTATCCAAGATGCACATAATTTGAAGGGGTTGGATGGTTTTTTAGGGTTTCTCGAGATTTCCAAGAAGATGGGCATATGGTCTGAGTCAACTCCTGAGTCAACCCATTTTTTAAACATCATGTCTTTTTCAATTAGACTTTCACCTAGAATAAATTTGTCTAGTCTTTTTGCAATTCGATATTCCCCAGATCTTCTGTTTGTCCAAGTTGGCATGATCTTTTGTGGTTCCAGGTCCACCAACTTAAGATTCCGGAGGAGGTTTTTAAAGAAAGTGTCTAAATATTCCATTTTTTCTTTTGACGCCCAGATCTCATGGAATCCAAGGGTGAAGTTCAAATCACCTCAAATTACCACATTGTCTCCTTTTAGGAACTAAGAGGTCTGAAATGATTCCCAGAAATCCACTCTATTGTTGTATGACCCATAGATGTTTATAACATTTAGATGTAAGTTTTCTTCTACCCAGAAGAGTTCCAGCCCCATACCAAAGGAGGATCCCCAAGAATTTACACAACGTAGGGTGGAAGGGTTCCATCCTATTTTCAAGCCACCTGAGAGTCCTTTTGCACTCTGGAATAAGAAAGAGAAGTTGCTTGAAATAGAGGATAAACAAGAAGAAATCTCAGCTTCTGAACCTAAGTTTTCCTGCAGAAGAATGATATATGGCTTTTGGACTTGTATCATCCTTTTTAGAGCAAGTTTTTTTCGGGTACTTTCTAGACCCCTGTGATTGAGGGAGAGGAGTTTCATTTGGGAACCCCTTCAGGGGCCTGCACTGCTCAAAGTGCCCTGAAAAGAGTTTTATGCTTACCATTCGCTTGGTCCTAAAGATATTTTTGCTGTGTAAAGGAGAGAAAAGAGGATCTGCCCCATCCCTTTCCTCTAGTTGAAAGAATAGGGTTTGTGCCTAATCCAAGAAGGGGAGGTAGAGGGATGGATCGTGTAAGGATGTCCCTTGATGGGAGGTGGAATTTGATCATGGAGGTGGTAACAAGAGGGAGAGCAGGGACATTCTAAATATGAGGTGAGTCAACCAGGTGAGGGGGGGTTAGCTGGGAAGAAGCAAGAAGCTCCTATGAGGGAGGAGGGGGGGAAGGCTCTTGAGAGGGGGAGGGATAGCGTTTTTCTTGTGAGATAGGGGCATTTTTTGGGATGAGAGTGCAATACTGTGAAGGTTCATAAGAATTTAAGTTCAAAATATTTAACTAATTTTTTAAAGAAAGAATAGGAGACATACTCGAGAGATAAGGAGTGCCCCCTTCAGGAAAAAACCAGGGATGATTTTAAGGAACTATACTTATTTTAAAGTGTATAAATGCTGGAGAATATTACCAATTCTTAAAACACCAACTATAAAATGATTGGCGATATTTTTCAAAAATATTTTAATTTCCAAGGATTTTATATCATTTATATAATAATTTGGCGATTTTTAGGGTGAAAAATTTTTACCCCATCAAAATTGGGAGAAACAGGGCTTCAAAAAATGCAAAATGGTGAATCTTTTTTGGGAGAAAACCATGGAAAAATATCCCAATGGGCTAAAATTCACCCCTAAAATTATCCCTGAGAAAAACCCTTCCTATTCTTCTGGAGAGTTCCGGGGTTGAGATAGCCTAGACGATGAAGTTCCTGCCGTTGTTTTCCCTGTGAACATTGGCTCATATTCCTTAGAGAATCTCCTCTTTCGAGTGAAGGCTAGGGTAGAGGAAAAAATATATTTCTTTTCCAAATGTTCTACCTAATGGCACCGATGACATATGAAAGGAAAAACATCATAATCCAATATTTTTTGACGGGTTACAGAGCGTCGTATTAGGTTTAAGTGTTCCATGAGATCTGTTCTAATATTTAGAGATACCAGAATTCATGCCACTGATTTTTTTATGGGTTTTTAAGTAGGATAAATTTGCTTCCAAGAATATCCTAATTGCATTGCCAAGATATTTTAGAGAGGATGGGTTCCAGAATTCAAATGGAAGGCTCGACAAGCGTACCCAAACAAGAATTTTGTCTAATCTCTCAGTGTCGACATCAAACAAGGGTGTCCATTTTTTAAACATAATGGGCACCATGCCAAAGAACCAATTTTGGCTTAGGATTTGATTTGCTTCTTGCTTATTGCTGAAAGTGAAGCTAAACCAACCCTTTAACAAGGCATTTACCTTTGGCGCTTTTGGGATCTACCCCATCCAGTTCGTTTGCACCCAAACCTTCATTTCGTTATGATTAGGGTTCCTACCAATAATCTTCCCCACAAGTACCAACTCCGCCATATCTTCTACCTATTCTATAGTAACATTAACACTGCAGACGATATTTAGGGTTCTGCAGCTTGGGGCAAAAAGAATGTTTCTCTTTTTTCGCCTAAGGTTTCTTTTGTCACCCTCCTCATCCAAGGAAAATTCCCTCGAAGGGTTTTGGCTGGTATCTGAGCCGGATCCTGGTAGGGTTTCAGGGAGGTTGAATGAATTCAGAATGGAATTAATGAATCTTTCAATGTTGATGTCCCCTTCCATGAGTGACAGTTCTATTGTTGGAGGCGAGATAAGTGTGTGGAGAGGACCAGACTATCTTTTTTCTCATACGAGCCCAAGCTTCGGGTAGGTTTGTTCGAACAGGGTAGAAACAAAGTCTAAGGGGAAAACGTTTCACTGGTAGCCACAACTGCTGGTGAGAAAATTGTTCTTGAGGTAAAAAACCCCTCAACTGTTTTCGGTGATGGAAAAAAGGAAGGGATTCCAGGAGTCTGTTCTAAAGAGAAGACCACTAGATGTGAGAGCGAAAGGTTTGAGATCGTTGCGAAAAATAGGGGTTCATCATCCTCCCTATTATCCATGGCTGCAGCAGATATTCTAGCTGGAATCAAAACCGTTGAAGTGTGGAAATTGAACCCAGTGATAGAACAATTTTACTCACAACAATTATCAATTGATCATGCAAAATCACTCACAAAAGAGATTGAAAATGGAGCTGAACACTAAACTGTATTAACTCAGTGTACAATAGCCAACCCTGTAACATAATAGGTTGCTGCATTAAATAATTACATAGGAGATTCGAATGCATGAGGAGGCAATTCGAATCTAGTCAAAAGCAGGCTTACTAAAATTAAGCAATTCCCCCATAGGTGCATAAAGTAGTTTCCAAATCAGTCATGGAGCTCACGAATTGGAAAAAGCACTTAGGCAAGCTAAAGAGTGATAGATTGACAACTCATACATGCTTTTCAAAGGAGAAAAGAGTGGAGGATGTGGAGGACAAAAAACTAGTTAACCTCACCTAGTCAAACTTTCCAAATTGCCTTAAAGCATTGAAAAAGCAGGCAATAAAGCATAAAAAGCAGAAGGGCACCTAGGAGGCCAGGAATAAATCAGAATTGATTCCTTGAGGTTTCCCAAGCACTACATGAGTCAATATAGGCAAGTTTGACCACTATGGATAGGTAAATGACAACTTGCATAAGGTGGGACACATGAACTAGGCAAATAAGACAAAAATAATTAAATTAATGTCTAAGGTAGCTAACTATGGGTTGATTATTCTAACATGAAGGTGGAGGCGAGGGAGAACAGTCTACTACTGTCGAGATGATCGAGGCAGTAAAAATGGGCTCACCTTGCCACAGGTCAACCGTATAGTCCAAGAGGTATGTGTCCTCTCCGTACACCATGTGGCAGCAGTATCAATAGACATGAAAAAGATAAAATCCCACCTTCGTCTTCATTGCTCAATATTTATTTTTTTATATTTTGACACTAAAGTCAAAATGAATGTAATGGATTATTATTATTATTAAATAATTAAAATACTGAGAGGAAACAAAACTGAAGTTGTTGTTGAAAGAGTGTTTGCTGACCCACAAGGGGAAATGACAAATGACAAAAGTTGTTGAGTGACAACTTAGGTGATGCAGGAGACATGTTCCCCAAAATCAGGTCAAGACTTCTTGTGGAGTGCTAAAGAGAAGGAGGCTCATAAATGACCAAGTCCTAGGAAAAATACTATAAAATAGTATGTCCATCGAATAAGTAGGAGGCTGGCAATGGATGGGAAAATGATCCGTTGATGCAAAGAGATGGCGCATTGATCAGATTTTTTCCTTGTGGTTCAACAAACATGATCGAGGGTTTTGGAGCAAGTAAGATTTGGATGCTCTAGGATTTGGTTAGGAGGAACGATAGCTTCAGTTCTATTTTCTCGAAAGTGGTGGCAGCTTCCTTACTAAATTTCGTAACTGTTTAGTACTGATAATTATAGTCTGAGTGTAGATTTGAATTTGAAATGTATTTTAAGCTAAGAATTTTCCGACATGTCTATTCCTAATTTTTTTTATCTCTTTCAATATTATGTTATTAGTAAAAGTTGTTATTTATCAAAATGTAGAATCACTGATCTCCTTTAGTGGTAGAAATCACAATGGTGAATTTAGTATTTTCTATATTGTTTCCTATGTTAAGCTTCATTTCTATAAATCAAACTTTTTAAATGCATACTCTCAAATTTAGTAGTGAGTATAAATCAATTACTCTTCTCTAGGAGACGAAGGAATCCACACAGAGTCTATCTCTATTTAAAATTAATATGTAAATATCTTATTAAGCCTAATATATGTCTTTAGTATTCATACCTAGTCTAGGGAAGATCTAAACATAATAAAAATAAATGGAACTGAATGAAGGGATTACGATTAATCAAAACACTAACAACCAAGTATTGAATTAACAAATTAATCATTGATTCCGAACTCATAGAGAAGAGTTTTCCAAACTCAACAATAATCAGATATAGCTAAAAAGCAGAACACGTTTATTTCCAAATCAATATCTTATATGATAATCAAACTACCTAGTAAGATCTAAAAATGACAAATCACAACTACATGTTTTAATAATATAATCAAATACAATTGTGCAGTATTTGTTTTCGGGAATACATACCCAAGAATAGATGAATCTGGTTAAAGAGTTAAATCAACAACATAATCACGATATCTAAGTATAAGCAACAATAGTTTTATCAAAGCTTCCAAATAATAATCACAAATTCAGTTGAATTAAGATCCAAAGACTTTCCCAAAATTGAAATTACAAATCGAATCTTAAATATTTAACAAAGTTTGCCAAACTATATAATATATCGTGGCTGTAAAGCCAATCCTTGGAATCCACTAATTAAAACAAAAATAGCAAAGTCATTTCTCCATTCAAACAACAAAACCAACACATTTTGATTGTGAGAGGCTGCGAAGCCCACAATGTAAACTAATGCATCCAACTACATACCCAATAAGGGATTTAAAACAAAACTTATCTTAAGAATTTCCTTAATAGATTGTAAAGCCCTAAATCCCCTTGGAATCGTAGACCAAAGCTACCGGGAAACCAATTTAACCACGAACCCAAAAAAGAGTCTTAACTTCTAACTGATGATTGATCCGACCGTACAATACATAATCCACATTGCGCCAAGTGTTGACATGCACACGACCTGTTGGAGTTAGTATAACTAGGATAAATCAAAATTTATATATGTATTTTTCCTATTAAATAGTGTTTGGGTAAATCCCTCACCTCTAGACAGAGAAGAAGGAGGACCAAGAGGAGGTGAATCTATCACCGCTCTCATCAGTCCCATGATTTGGTAAACTTGCATTAACAATTAAGTAGTGTTAAAATCATTTATTTTAAAACTATAACCTGTTAAAAGATAAAGAGAATGCTTTAATGAATATTACCTGCATTCCAGGTTTGGGCCGTGGGGGTGAAGCAATCTTACCCAAATATTTTGCAGTTACCCTACCTTTGCCAGTCAACAAAACAACATAGTTAAAGTAAAACCCCAATAATAATAATGAATGAATTTCATAATTTGTTCAACCAGAGAAGCGTTCCCCTTGATAAGACGTGTAGAGGGCCAAGGGTCGGCTCCTCCTATCTCTCCCTTCTTCCTCTGCCTGCCTAGCAAGGAAGTGATGGTCTTAATGCTGGTTCAAGCTCAGAAAAAACTTAAAAAAAACAAAATTGTAGAGTAAAGATGGAAATCTTATCTTCATTACCTCTTTTAAATATTGCAGGATGCAAAGCCTCTCATAAAAATCAAAAGAAGGTGATTGAATTCCCTTCTTAACCTCACAACGAACCATGAAAGTCCGAGGTTAGAATGGCGGGAACATTCTGCCATTAATCCATTGATAAAACCTCCAAACAAACTCAGGATTATAGACCAGAGAATAAAGCTTTCTTTAACAAACCACAAAGGGTAAATACTGTCGCAGTATAGCCATAGAGCGGTTGAGAAGCATCGACAAAAATCAAACAGACCAAGTGAATGCAACAAAAACCCTCACGACAACATAAAGCCACATTAAATCCTACAAAAACCCTTAAACCAGATCATGACAAGTGGAGGGTCGAGATCTATCTTTGGCCACAATGCATGTGATTAAGCCATGTCATTAAATGTGCCCAGTTGTGTTGTCAACTTGCATCCAATGATATGACATTAAAACTTTAAAACAAGCCATTAAAACCGTCTTCACTGTCATCCACTTGTATCCCCTCCACCATACACATATAATTGCATATCAAACCTTATGTTATAAACTATCACCCCTTGTTTTGTAGATCCCATGGGCTAGGGCCTCAAAACCATAGTCTAAAGTTTATACTTGTTACAAAGCTTGCAACATCTATTAACAAAATACCATCAAGCCTTTAAAGATCTATGTAACCACCCTTACCAACGAGAACTCATAAGATGGGTGGGTTTAACAAAAGCTTAAACTAATAATGGTAGCTAGGACCAAGCCTTAAGTTTATTCTTAGGTCATAAGTAAACAAACTTTTACAATAATAAACTCAAAAGACTTAAACATCACCTTGAAGAAGCGGTGACCAAGTCGTCGGTACAAATGGAGACTAAGCCAAACAGAAGACTCAACCTGTCATTCAAACACTAACATGTCGAGTTAAACTTATCCATGCATGTAAATAAAAATATGTAACACCGAAGATAAATGTGCTACGACTAATACACATGTTATGACAAGGATGAATATTAAATAGTAAAGCAATTTTTTTTAATGGAAATTATGGGTTTGTGACAGTTGTGGGCGTAATTATTTAAGTTCATGTTTACAACGAGTTTAATACTCACGGAAAAGGTTATCTAAAGATATTATTTGTATTGTTAAAGGATCCCTGATTTATGTTGAATTCGAATTAAGGACGGCTTGTTGTTTCTCTAAAGTCAATTGTAACTTGTATATTTTTTAATATCTTGATTTACTAGCATATATTTTCATATAATATTTTTTTGAAATATGTATAAAAGAATATTATATTTTTTAGACATTTATTTTAATTTAGTTTAATATATTATGATCTCTAATATGTTAGTTATTTTAAACTTATATTTCTAATCTCAAAGCCTCGGCTATCTCAAATTCATTTCATGTTTTAGAATTTGGTTAAAATAGATTATACTTTTCTTTTTAAATTTTATAACATGATTTTATTAAAAATTAATCATATATATGTATGATGATGGTGGTGGTGGTGGTGGTTAACGTCCACTGAGGCCAAACTCTGGTCTATCAGACCTAAAGAAACGAATTAATTAGTTCGTTTTAAAATTGTATTTCTATGCTCAAAGAGCTTGGAGAGAAGCGCCCCGAGCTCACTATAGTTTTGACATGTTAAAAGGATAAAAAGGTCGGTATTGCAACAAAGATTATGAAACTGATATCTAATGTGTGTGTACACAGGGCACTCTAAGAGGAAGTGATTTTGATATTCAATGTTCCTATTCTCATAGAGATGACAGATCCTTTCCACCCATGGTATTTTAGGAACTGTCCAACGACCTGTTTCACTTTGGAGCTCATGAGAGTTCGTTCTTATCTTGGCTATATCAACTTTTTTCTTTGAACTGGTTAAAATAGAGAGATACTTTTGATCTTCTAGAGTAGGGTTTATGACCTCCTTATAATATCTTAATTTTCTTTTAGCCTCTAAATATTTCTCACACCACAATTTCTCTTTAAACTTAGAAGTAACAATATTTTTAATGTTATTAGTATTTTTGAATGCCACATTTTTGTCGATCTCCCAATGGTTTAACTAGGACCTGGTATCTTTATACCAACCTCACTTGAGCCTTAGGTGGTTTTGGATGGAATTAAAAGATAGCTTAGGAAGTCTATGGTCTCCCATGTTATTTATTTTGTGCTTGAAAAAAAGGAGCCTAGTCATATCTAGGCTCTCGATAGGGGAAAGACCCACTTCTATAAGGATAATAGGATATGGTGTATTGCTTTTAATTTTGAGGTTATACATTATAAAACGCTTCTGGATTTGCTCAATCTTTCTTCAGGATTATCTAGAGATGTTGCAACCCCAAACCTCACATCCATACAAGATAACAAGAGTGACTAAAGTTTCAAAGAGGAGCTTCTTTTTACCCCACATCACAAGGTTTGCTGCTTTACAATTATTTTCAAAACCAGATTAAGCTTTCCACCCTCCATTAATTTTTTTCTCAATGCTATAGTTCCAGTTGAGCTTGCGATGAATATCAATTCTTAGGTATTTGTAAGAAGACACTTCTCCAAGTTTCTATTGTCATACACAAAATTAGCGTAAGTGTCCTTCTTTGATTTGATAATCATAACTTTTGTTTTGTCAGTATTGACAGTCATATCCATGGTAGAGCAGAAATCCTTAAGAATTCATAGTTGCTTATCAAAATCATATGGACACCTTGTTAGAAGAACAATATTGTCAACATAGAGAAAAACGATGATGACTATTCCAGCTAAGAACGTTCCAACACAACCTGCTTCTTCTAAACAACCTTCTAACTTATCGCTGTAAATGCCAAATAGGGTAGGGGAGAGGGGGAAACCTTGTTGAACTCCGATATTACACTTAATATCTTTTGACCACCCCTTTTTTCTCTTAAAATTGGAAATTACATTCTCGTATAACCTTATTGCGACATCTCTAAATTCAAAAGGAACCTTTAGCTCTTCTAATATATTCCATAGGTTATTTCTAGGTACTGTGTCAAAAGCCTCTCTAAAGTCCACAAAGAAACAAAAGAGATTGGATTTATCATTAGACACTCCTCCACAATGATCCTAAGCGTAACGAGGTGGCCCGTTGTTGAGTGCTGCCTTCTAAAACCTGCTTGGCCTTTAGCTCACTTACCTTCACTTTCAAGTCATATGATGATCTTCTTTTCCAAAATAATACCATATAACTTGGCTAAGAGGGGGATAATCATAATTTTCTGATAATTAGAGGGGTTATTTGTATCACCACTTTTAAAAATAGGGATAATGAGGTTCTGAGCCCAAGGATTAGGGAACCCTTGCTTGACTACTTCATTGAATAGCTTGTGGATGTGAGGGATGAGGACAAGACCTCAAATTTTTAATATTTCTTCCTAGTAAACTTCAATGTCCTTAAATTTTCCATTTCCCAGATGCTTAACCCCAAAATATATGTCTTCTAATGAGAAAACTTCTTATGTTGTGTGCATGGTTTCAAAGTTGTCAATGACATTCGAGGATTCATAAATCTTTTTAAGATAGGAATTCTAGTCGTGTAAAGCAATTCTATTATTATCTTTAGTTTTTCTAGTTAGAATATGCCTCCATAATTTCTTAGGAGCCACCTTAGAGAGGTGTAAGAGATTTTCTTGTCTTTTATGAATATATTCCATTTTTTTCCTTTTAGTTAGGGATTTGTATATTTTTATCTTGTCAATTTTAAGAGACTCATCAAGAGCTTCCTTAATTTATCTCCTCGCACTTTTACAATCTTTATCATACCAAGGGTTGTTTTTTCTATTTCTTTTATTACTTGAAACTTCAATTGAGAACTTGTTAATAGAGTATGAGAGGGATGTAGTAAATTTATGATAGAGCTCTTCTATGTTGTCTATACTTGATAATTGAAGAAAAATAATTTTTAAATCATTTAGAAAAAGATCATTTTTATTTCTATCAAAGATCAAGTTCTTTTGGCTATAAGGATTATCTTCTATGGGATCTCTATGCATGAAAAAATTGAGAGTTACAATTAAATGTCTATGATCTAAGTTAGGCTCGTGGTCCTTTAAGATGCCAAAATTTATTATTTCGTTGTATAAAGGGATATCAAAAATAACATAGTCTACCATGATGCTACCAAGCCCATGGATACTGGTCATCTGGCTAGAATTGTACCACTTCTTTAGATTGTTGAAAATTATGAGATCTTGAGCACTACAAAGCTTGACTATCTAAGACCCAAACAAATTCCACCTTAGATATTCAGAGTTTCTGTTGTACCTACTAGCTAGAGTAAGGTCTTTGCCTAACCAAAGAGGATTAGGGTTGGAATAATTTCTTAGAAGAATAGCTTGGTTGCTTGAAGTATGAGCATTAAAGTCACCCATTAAGAGGATATTACCTTCATTCCTTAGGCTAGAAATATCATTCTCTAAACCATTGTAAGGACAATTTTTATTGAAATTGTTTTTCTTATATAAGTTAGAATTAATATGGGGGAAATAACACATTGCTATGTAGGTTTTTTTATCATTAATGTCAGTAATATATATCCAAATATATTGTTTGTAAGGGTCTTTTTAGTAAATCCTATCATGGGGCGATATGTTCTTCTTAATGTAACAAGTTATACCCCCAATGCCTCTATGATAGGATTGTTTATTCCAAATTGACCAAAGTACAAAGCCATCTATGTTAGGGACCTTATATTCTTCATGCTACCAAGTTTCAACTAACAATATAAAATCAATTTCATTCGAGATCCAACTTAGCTTGGGGCCTATGTTCTATGGAAAGCCTCGACAGTTCCAGGAAAGAAATTAGAGCATGTTGAATTTCTCAATTGAAGGTTTGCACAGATTAGTTGTTGTATTCCCATGAGAGCACTCCCTTAGATATAAACTGAGTAAAAATGATCTAACATATCCACCCTCAAATTCTCAAAGTAAAATGATTTGAAATAAACTGATCAATGAGCCCTCACCAAATGTTTGGTCAATATCATGTTTTGAAAGAAGACAAACTTTAGAAAACAAACCAAGGAAAGAAAAGAAAAACAAACTAACCATACCTATGTATAGATAAGCCAATGCTTATATTAAATGAAGTACTTCTTGAGGAGTTAGATATTTATTGGAAGGGTTGCAGGGAAACCCTTTAGTGTTTGTAATCAGACAATACTAGGGCCAAGATTTTTTATAACAATCAATGGACATAGCCACAAGCGTTGGAATTTACTGTATTCATTTTTATTCTTGTTTTGTTTATCCCATTTCAAGAACAAATCCCCTACTTGGAAATCCTTGTCAGTGGAATATTTTTCATCAAACCGTCTTTTTACTAACCGTTGACGTTGGTAAACTTTATTTTTGTACTTCTCCCTATCATCTTCTAATTTAAGTAATGAATCAATCTTGTGTTGAAGAGGATACACTAGTGAAAAATGAGAGATTAGTGACAAAAAAAATGACCAAAATCCGCATATCAATGACCACTTTTGGTTTGGCGATCGCTGGTGGCTAATTTACAGTCTTTTATTATGCGACCAAAATTGGTCATTTTTATTTTGGTCATTTATAGCTTGTCGGTTGGTCATTAATTTGGTCATATATTTGGTCATTGATTTGGTCATGTATTTGAATCAATGACCAAGTATATGACCACATTTATGACCAAATTAATGACCACATGACAAGCTAGAATATGACTAAATTTGGTCGCTTAATAAAAGACCGTAAATTAGCCACCAAAACTGTTTTTTGGTCATTGATATGCGAATTTTGGTTGTTTTTTTGTCATTTATATCTCATTGTTTGGTCACATATCTCTCAATTATTGGTCACTAATTTAGTCATTTTTAGTCGCTTTATGTGTAGTCATTATATTTTAGTAGTTTGGATCGTGTCCATTATTAATCAATATAAATTTTTAATATGATATTATGTTTAATTAAAAAAAAGAATCATACATTTACTATCATTTAATACACTTGTGAATTATGCAATGTCACATTATAATTAATTACAACACTTGTAAATAATATCTATTACACATGTAAATCATACAATGTCACATTAATTAGTTAATAATTACAACATTGGTACATAATATAAAGTACAACCATATATATAAGTATTAAACCACAAATTATATTATATGAGATGTCAAAAGTATTACAATAAATATGAGTTTTCTCAAATACTCATATTAATTTCCATATAACTTTACAGGAAAATCATCACTTTTCAAAATATTACAATGGCTAAACCATCATACTTGCACTTGGCTGCAAAACCATACTTAGATCCCACATCAACAGCTTCAAAACCATACTCAGCACTAAACCATACTTAGATACCACGTCAGCAGCTTCAAAACCACACTTAGCAGCTTGAAAGCCTTAACATCGGGTTCTTCATACTGAATGGAAAATATTCAGTAGTAGGCTCTTCATAATCAATGGCCCACTTATAAGTTAAGCTCACTCCTGCAAAATCCAATAAAAAAATATCACTTGTAAAGTAGAAATACAATGAACTATATAGTAGAAAAACAATGAAGCAGATTATTTATCTTGTTCAACAGCTAACAACAATAACCAAGATCATGTGCAAAATAATAAATCTAATCTAACAAATTCAATTTAAGAATTGGTTAAAATTAAACTTGAATGGATAAATCTACAACTATTTAGTACCTAAGAAAAATAAAACTCAGCTCTAAACCAAGAAATGGATTTCAACAAGAAAGATAATCAATGAATACACAAAACAATTATGCTCGACTGCACTGGTAGAAACCTGCATACATAGTGCAATCTTTGAAGGAGTTCACCCCTATATGTCATGTGGTTAGTGAATGACATGACAACTATGGAAACTAATGAATGATTTAAGAAAGTCTCAAATCCAACGTCCAAAAGAATAAATAATAGATTGCTTTACCTGTGGAGTCATCATTCTACTATGTATGATTTGGTGCAAAAGTGTAACAAATGCACTCAAACACGAGTTGGAAATGCTGGTGCAACAAAAAAGTAAAATGTATGAATTGTGTATTTGAGAAAATCTACATAAACCTACTTTCCTAAATATGCAATAAACATAAATCAAAAGAGAAAAGGGAAGTGAAACCTTAGAGGAAGCCGCTTGATGAGCTGGCCTTGTTGGAACAAGATAAGGTGAGCTGAAAAGAAGAATTGTATTTTATGGCCATGCACATAATGACAATAGAGGACCAATGTTACAATTCTCAGGAAATACTAGGTTGATTTTGTAGAGGGTGATTGTATTTATACTATATAGGATTTTCCCAAAGGATGGTATCTAAGTAGAGATGTTTCCCAGTCTTTGTCCATGAAATTGCCTTCCTACACCCTAATCATTTGGCACATTCATACATTATCATTGGCCTTGATATTAGTGTTTGTCGACATTTGAATATTCATATATCTACAAATGCTTGAAATCGTATTATGTGCATAAGCCTCCTATGGAAAGAGAAGTCCGTAGTCCACTAGAACATAGTTGCCTAACATAGTGATATTATACTCAACCTTTAGTATAATCAAAATATATCAAATAGAATCAACCATTGCAATGAAAACACCTTTCCCCATCAAACTATTGTGATGTTATACTCAACCACTAGTATAATCAAAACCCATCAAATAACATTAACATTCACAATTTCCTACATGCCTACCTTGTCCTTGTTTCAAACATATATTTGTATATAAACAAACGAAAATTATTAAAAGTTATTTTTAACTTGTAAACCTCAAAGTGTTCATGACATAGTTTAGGCATCAAGCCAACAACCATCATATTTTACCCTCTATATCTATATATACTCAAAAAAATTCATGAGTTTTTCTTTCTTGGACTCTGGAATCTAGAAAATTCACCTTATATTCACTCAAAAAAATTCATGAATTTTATCTATATATACATACATATTCTAGTGACATTCCATAACAACACAACGACATTCATACATGAACCACGCCCATATAACCTAGCCACTTTGGAATAAAATCATATATACTAGTATATGCAAAAAAATACTTCTATGAATTATAATCACGAATCTAAAAAGAACTACTGCTTGTTGTTTTTTTTCCATTTGAACTCATTTGGCATGTTGGACAGACAGGTTTCCTAATAGTAAAAGACTTCTAGGAATGTAATATCTACATACCAGTGGTAAAACTATTTGAAACAGCCTCAATATCATCAGTCATGGCCTGTGCTTTTGATCTGATAAAATTTAGAATCACTTGTGCTCAACACATACACACAATCAATTTCTGCAAATATATTAGTCCACAATCACCTGAGACTGGCACTAAAATCATACCAAATGCAAGCATGCTTCCTTGTGTCCATGTGAAATAGAGAACTGGCCGGATTTCTATAATACTGATTAGTCACCAACCTCTGTAAAAATAGCAATAAAGAGATGAGAGTTGGTAGAATAATTTGAAATATAGACATTTAGATAAATATAATGTTCAATGTTATATAAGCCTGTTGTGTGGGAATGCACCCCATTTTTTGTAAGTAAATCCCATAAGGTATCGATGCAAACAATGTAATAATTTATAAATAAAGTGCATGATCAATATTGTCAAGATCAAACAAACCATTTGATAGGGTCATTGATCAATCTATTGATATTTTCAATAACCTTAGGCTATGTAGAGACCTAGTCCCAAGCTAAATAGGTTAGCTATTATCTCTATTATGAACTTATGCTATCAGATGTACTAGTGTACTCTTATTCTCCCAAATATAACCAAGCTCTACCATTTCGACAGTGGGTTTTCCTCCTCCTACTCAGGATTCCCATTTAAATCCACGTGTGTTATAGTGTGTATGTTGCTATTGTTTTCATTATTTCATTACTGCTATTTTGTTTGATGATAATATTATTGATCTGCTACGATTGTTTATCATAATCATGGTTATATCGTTATTCTATTCGTAGACTTCATGATAAACGACACACTTGGTTGTGAAACTATATTTACTGCTACTTTTTTGCAGGTTGAATCCTTTTGAAAACCAACAACATGATTTGGATACAAGTTTCTGTATGAAAACAGAATGTTGTGTGCAGGACCAGACCTCCATGCATAACAACTACTTTCAATTTGATAAGGAGAAAACAAAATGTAAATGAACTTTACCTTTGGGAGGAACAATCACTATAGGGAAGCTGCTATGGTGAAAGTAGTACTCACTCACACTCCCTTGCAATACACTTCAAAGCATAGAAGATGTCAGAAACAACAAAACATTTGAACCAAAAATAACATACTCGCATTTTAGATATGCTCTAACTTTTAAACACAACTTTAAGCTTACAAGGAGATGGAGAGTATTCAAAATAAAAGGGTCTTACCTCTTGATTATCCCCAGTCCTCTTGTTCCCATTACAAGTGCAGTGGGATTGATTCTTACAGTTTCACGACAAAGTGCTTTACCTACGTCACCCTCCATAATCCTAGCTTCTGTTTTCACCTTTTTAGTGGAAAAATGACAACATAGCAGTCAAAACCAATGGACTAACATTCTCTAAGAACTAAATTTACAAGGTTTCTTATTGGAATTACCATGGAAACTTCATATGCTTCTATTGCAAGCCTTTCCATTAGACCTTGTGTGGCATCAAACAACACCTCATCATCTGAATCTATGCTTTGAAGCATATCGCAATGAAATATAACTCTTATCAGTATGAAATCATCTATGGTACAAAAGAAGGTAATTTTAAATAGAAGCCCAAATATATTTAACCAACTCCAAAAAAACTCTTGTAATGATTCAAATGTGATATGGAACATGATCATCCAACACATAAATTGATCAACACAAGCTATTCAGAAGTGAGTTACAACTTTCCCCAAAAGAAGAGAGGGTAGGGTGTTAAACTATGAAAACAATATTATCACAAAATCCATATAGACCAAGTGCAGCATCTAAAATTTGTGGATCCTTCTCTCTGCAGAACTAGAGAGAATCATGACTTGAGTATATTAAACTACTATGATGTTAAGTCACAAAACGTTGCCTTGCTCAAATAAGACATACATATTGTAGGTGGATAGATTGGACATAAAACCAATAAATGTGTTATTATCAATAGGAAAGTAAATGCTATGGATTCTGGAAACTGTAAGAATAATTTTAGATATGTAGAACCAAAAATTGGACAATTGAAGGGAGAAATCAATTCTTCAGACTTCACTGCTACTTCTTGTACCATCCTCAATGGAGGCAGCTAGATCTCAGAGTCACTCAGACTACTCATTTGTATAAGGTAAAATAATCTTGTCTACAAGATCAAGGTGAAGCATAAGAAGCAAGAGAATGGCATAAGCAAGAATGAGGGGAAGCACAAGTGCCTAGTATTTTTGGCATATCTGACTCATTCACACCATGTTATTATATTGCATTAACACACTGGATTTTCTGGTCTGTATAGCTTAGCAACCTTGTTGGCACAAGCTCGACCAAACACTATAGTCTGTATGTTGCTATTGTTTTCATTATTTCATTACTGTTATTTTGTTTGATGATAATATTATCGATCTGTTACGATTGTTTATCATAACCATGGTTATATCATTATTCTATTCATAGAATTCATGATAAACGACACACTTGGTTGTGAAACTATATTTACTGCTACTTTTTTGCAGGTTGAATCCTTTTGAAAACCAACAACATGATTTGGATACAAGTTTCTATATGAAAATAGAATGTTGTATGCAAGTCCAGACCTCCATGCATAACAACTAGTTTCAATTTGATAAGGAGAAAACAAAATGTAAATGAACTTTACCTTTGGGAGGAACAATCACTATAGGGAAGCTGCTATGGTGAAAGTAGTACTCACTCACACTCCCTTGCAATACACTTCAAACCATAGAAGATGTCAGAAACAACAAAACATTTGAACCAAAAATAACCAAAAATAGCATACTCGCATTTCAAATATGCTCTAACTTTTAAACACAACTTTAAGCTTACAAGGAGATGCAAAGTATTCAAAATAAATGGGTCTTACCTCTTGATTATCCCCAGTCCTCTTGTTCCCATTACAAGTGCAGCGGGATTGATTCTTACAGTTTCATGACAAAGTGCTTTACCTACGTCACCCTCCATAATCCTAGCTTCTGTTTTCACCTTTTCAGTGGAAAAATGACAACATAGCAGTCAAAACCAATGGACTAACATTCTCTAAGAACTACATTTAAAAGATTTCTTATTGGAATTACCATGGAAACTTCATATGCTTCTATTGCAAGCCTTTCCATTGGACCTTGTGTGGCATCAAACAACACCTCATCATCTGAATCTATGCTTTGAAGCATATCGCAATGAAATAGAACTCTTATCAGTATGAAATCATCTATGGTACAAAAGAAGGTAAGTTTAAATAGAAGCCCAAATATATTTAACCAACTCCAAAAAACCTCTTGTAATGATTCAAATGTGATATGGAACATGATCATCCAAGACATAAATTGTGTTGATGTATATGTAACTTCGGAATGTATTCTTCTATATATTTCATATATTGTAACCCAATGTTTATTCCGGGATGTTTCTATTATGTATTTGAGTCATGTGGTCATGCCCCGATGTTCCGATCGGGAGGATTATAATGTAAACAAGTCATATAAAGTCATTGGGTAAGTTCCCACTATTTAGGGGCACTTGGGTTATTATACACTAATTAAGGTGTAGGCTCGAGTAGTAATTATTAGGTTGAGTGCACTTCAAGTCAACGGAAGAATAT
>LPNX010535084.1:238589-269282 GCA_001517045.1 Pseudotsuga menziesii | reverse complement strand
TATATATATTTATATTTATATATAGTGAAAATACCAATATCACAAGAAATATTTTGTTTTATATCCATATATAGAAAATCCAAAATGATCAACAATAATCAAACTTTATATGTGAACATGAATCCACCATACAAATCAAAATGACCCAAAATGTAATATGAACTTGGATAATCGCAAAAATATTGAATGTGTCCAGTAGCATGAAGAAAGCAAGAAACATCCACAATCTCTATAGTAGCATCAATGGATACCGTCATCATCCTCCTCCTCCTCCTCCTCCTCGTCATCTATCCCAACATCATATCCACCATCATTTTCATTTGATCCATTTGTTTCATTATCATCAATATCTTTATCTGGTGCGTCAGTGAAAACATAATCAGGATCATCACCTATGTAGTCATCTTCACCATTTTTCTGTAAATGCCAAGAAATAATCACTTTAGAGCATTGGTATCAATTTCATTACATAATGCATATTCTTTGTTATATTACAAATATTAGTGTGATACTTTATGCATTCTCACGAGTTTTCCAACCATGAATATAAACATCATCTCATCAACAGATAGTAATCACACATTTCAAGTGAATCCACAACCATGAATACACACATGTACACAATAAATTTTCATATCACAATAGAAGAAGAAAGCCAAAAAAAATTAGAACCCCTCTTTATTCCTCATTTTTTATCTATCAGTTCAATTATTATGGAGTCTTAATGAATACCAAATAGAATTAAAACCCCAATTCCTTGGCAGTCAATTATCTGAAGCATTCTAAGCATACTTTTGTAATTGTATTATTTCAAAACATTTTTTAGTATTATGTCATATCACGTGAACAAGGTCTTTGTGATTATGTCATAATATACAAGCTTGGAAATCTATGAATTCAACTAACAATTTCACCATTTAAAACATTTCAGAATCATCAATTTATTGCAAAATAAAAACAAATAATTCAAACATATCATGTTTAACTAAGATCCTTGCAATATAATTCCAAGTTTTTCTATTAATCTAGCAATCATCTCAGACTTTGATATAAAGTTTAGACTTTCTAAAGAATCAGGCTTGAAAAAGTGTTTAGAAGCCAAGAAGATTGGCTATGATACTCAACATCATTCTTGATTCCTAAATCAGAATAGAATATGTCCTTTCCATGAAGAGAAGAAAATATTAATCATGCTAAATAAATCTACAGAATTGATATCTTAGATTCAAATCAAGAGGGAACGGAATTTTGAATTTAATGTTTACATACCATAAACCTCCCAGTGTTACAAAAGGACAATCAATGAAATTCAAAATTTCATTCCTTTCTCATTGAAATGATTTTCAAGAGAGAGGAGCAGCACACATCCCTAGGTAGTCTTCAGCAAGTCGTACAACACCATTTATGACAACCACATGTGTGGGATCGGATCCCAATGTAGCTCGCTTGATTTCCAAGAAAGTGACAAAGAAATAAATTGTAACACCTCGGTTTTGACTCCCAATTGTATTAAATTATAAAGGATGTAAATAGTGTTAATAAATCATGGTGTGGAGCTCAAGGCAAATACCCCACGATGGATTTAGTGTTCTACATTTCAACAATTAAAATCGATGCCAATGGTTATCGTGCTAGCCGATGGCACAATATAATTTCTACATCATGTAAATATGCAATTAATAAAATACCCACAACTAGCTATGTCAATGCAACATTAAAGAGATGGGGCATGATTTCATAAGGAATGGGGGGGAATTCAAACTCTTGAGCCCATGGGGAAAATCCAAATCTAAAAGGGAAAAACCATAAAACTATCAACTACCCATTTTGTCTTTTGTTCCCAGTCATCCAAAAGTGGTTGAGTTAGTTATTGCATGGGAATGGGAAAGGTATGGAGGTCAATTTCGAATTGGGCAGAGCACCGATTTTAGAAAAAATGATTTTTTGACTTCTTGGGCAAGAAAATGCTGGGAAATGCAAGCCCATCCCATTGTTCATCAATTACTTTCTCTCTCTCACATTTTTGGGAGCTCCTATGCATTTCCCTTCACAATTTTTGTTGATTTCTCCATTTTTTCCCATCACTAGAAATTCGTTTTGGTTCTTGTTGAATGTATGTGCAGCTGGGAAAACCCATTTTTTGTATTGCTGAGTGAAGACGTAGTAGATATTTACATTTTGGGGGTTTGAGAGGGTGTTTTTCCTTTACTCATGCAACTGGGATTTGTTGAGCATTTCCCTCCCCAAATTTCTGTGTTTTCTTCATTATTATCCAAGCTAGAAACTTGCTTTTTTGTAAGGCCCTGTGGCTGGGAAGGTAGACCCACAATTTGGGTGTGAAGAGAGGTCCTTTTTGCCCCTATGAAGCCATCAAACGTTATCTGAAACGATTTGGTCACTTGGGTTGTTTTTCCCATTTGTCATTTTCGATTTTGGGTCCCCAGGACGTTTTTGGTCCATACCTAGGACTTCCATTTTGCTGTATAGTGCATCCCTGTGTGGGCTTGGTTGACAAAGTCCAAGAATCCATCTGTTAGTGGTTTGACTGTGTTTGGATGTGATTATTGGCTTGAATGTGTCCGTTTCTCCTTGCTATGTGTAAGTCTGTATTCCCTATTTCTTGTAGAAATCATGCCCAGCTCGAGGGTGGCAGTGATGCTGAGAGATTAAGGAGCACACTGGCCTATGGTTGGGTGGAACATTGCAGTGACATAGCTAGTTGCGGGGAAGCTTCTTCTCAAGATAAGTATTCTTGTATTTAACGCTGCAATTGTATTTGCTTCATAAATTATCTACATGTTAAATGCTTGACAGGATGAATGTTGCTTGTTTTATGAGTATGAACAACATGAATGTGTTAAATGAAATGTATTTTCTTTCGCTGTAGATTGCATTATGCATCTGTAAATATTTTATGCTCAATGCATTTTATTACTTATGTTCATGGGGCTTAGATTTCTCAATTAAATGATAGATGTCGGTTGTGCTAGTCGCGTCCTCTCCATTGAGACGAGAGGAGGGGACATGACATAAATGCCGACCATATAGCAGTAATTGCAGGATGAAAAATACAATTTTGTAGGAAAAAAAGTACATTTCCATACATTTTCGTACAACAGGCCATATAATAGTTCTTTGGAAAGAATTTTGATGTTGGCATAGATTTCGGGATAGATTCTGTTTTCTGATTTAATTTGTTGTTGTTTCATATTTGAAAATTTGTGTCTGTGAGGGTTTAAAAGATAAATTTCAGTGTATTAAAATTTCTTCTCTTCTTATTGAAAAATCGTCTTCTTAGGGTTTTCCCCGGAGTTGGGGATTTCCTCGGTCTGTTGACCAAAACATTTTTTTTTTCATGTGTGAATGGATACTTCAGTATTTGAGAAGATATTGAATATGGTGGTTTTTATTTCAAGTTTATGAGTAAATTTTTAATCATAAATCCTAGACATTCAAGTGTTTAACAAAATGTGTGAATGCAAGTTTCATATTAATGTCATTTATTTTCTTCAACCCAAAATAAACTAAAGGAACTTGAATAATTTTTTGAACTTGACCTGAACCTTTATTGAAACAAAATATTATTTAATCTCATTTTCCTAAAATGGAGGGTGCACACACCCATCTTAAACATTATAGGTTGTTTTCAATAGGCGGCAGGCTGACTTTGGTAAATTATTGAAGGCCATCGGAATATTTTGGAAAACTTCAACATATATACCTAAGGGGTATTGGATAAGATAAGATCATGTTATTAATGTCCAATGAATGACCACAAAAGTATGTCAGTGAGACTAAAAGAATACAATCTATATAAGTATAATGTGGGAATGCAAATGCAACTCCTAGAAAATGCTAGAACTATAGAAGATTAAGAAGAAGGTGTTATGGTGCTTGTTAACTGGTGCTAAGGTTCTTATTTATAAAATTAATGTGAAGAGTGTCTTCTTTAAAAGATATATTCGATAGTTTTACAAAGAAAAATTTCAAGGTTATGATATTAAAGGAAAGGAAAATGATGCGTATAAATTCACTAAGTCATTGTATAGATTAAAACGAACCCCAAGGGATTAATATATATAGATCCATGAGTATGTCAAGCAAGTTGGATTATTTGGTGATATTAGTTTTTTATGTGGATGAGTTGATAATTATAAGGAGGAGCCTACAATGCTATAGTAGTACCTCCTCGGTTCGATATCCCTATATGGTTGTGCAATCCACCATGTGATAAATGCTAACATCAAACATGTCATGTAGTTAAATCTCAGGATATATTGTAAAAGATCAAGATGTTATTTTTCAAGAAAACAAAGCACCAGAGATTTAGAAAACATAACCAAGGTGAAGTTAGAAGATTGTCTACTAACTATGGAAAAATTGACCTAAATGGAACAACAAGAACTACAACAAGAAGACCTGGGAGAGAGGAACTAGAAGGTTTTTTGATGCAAAACATCCAGTAGAATGGCTCCCAGAGGGCTGATGGACCCCACCAGAGGGAAGACCTCCAAATCTTGAATTGCATGTCGAAATAAAGGTCGACATGTTTGGCATGTTGTAATTACCATGCACATTATGAAATCCCTCTATACTTCCTACAATAAATTGTGACATACATTGTTAGTAGTTTTTTTTAAGATAATCATAGTAATTAAATATATCATTGAAGCACATTACATTTTAAATTTCTCACCAGAGTGATGGAAAACAAGGTTTGATCCCGATTGTGTAGAAGATGTTATCCCAAAAGTCCAACCTATTCTTGTAGAATCTAACAGATTTGAGGATGGGATATTTAGCATAAGCTGCAGATATAAATTTAACCAAGTAAGATGAAACAGCAAAACCTCATTCAAAGTTTCAAAGAAACCAATAAAATTTTCTCAAATGGCTACAAAAAACGGTTTTCAATGAAATTTCTGGATTCTTTACCGGATCTTGACTTCTTAATATATATATATATGTGTGTGTGTGTATGTGTGTGTGTGTCTATATATATATATATATATATATATATATATATATATATATATATGAGCCCCATGGATTAGCTCAATTGGTTGAATTTTAAACCATCCACCCAAGGCATGTTGCCAACTAGGAGGCCATAGATTGTAGGTTCAAATATGGTTACATTACATTGAATTTATTAGGCGACTTTATATTTATTGCATTACCCAGCTCTTCAAAAGGCTTCAATATCCTCTTTGTTGATAAATATAATTACTATGGACTATTCTATGCCATTCACTAATTGAAACCCACGTTGAACACCATCATTTGTGGGCATCCATTTGTGTTAGCTCCAACAAACAATTTATTGTTCAAAAGTTCCTTGATGTTACCAGCCGCTATTGTGGTTGGCAGTTGCATCTCTCCCCAAGCAGAGTGGATTGCTACATAGTACACACTGACTTAACCTTAAGAGGAACCCCAACATTACAATGTGGGTCCATCAATGAAGTGATTTTCAAGGAAGAGGGGGATCTCACGAAATTCAACCTTGAAAGAGAATCGTATATATAAAGCCAGTGGGTTAGCTCAAATAGACTATATCAAAGAAAATTTTTACATGAGGTATCTAGTTCTAGTCAAACCAGGGTTCATGTACAACTGAATGTTGTTATATTACCAAGTATTATTGTCATTGGTAGATGATATGTCCTCCAACCAGATGTTATCTTAAGAAGAAAAACATGAACTAGAAAAATAAAAAATTATGATCTTGATTATGTTTTGTTATAAATTTCTCTCATGATCATGGTCCCATAATTTTCCTTTCTTATTTTTAATTTTATGTGAGTTACTAAATTGGTTTTTTAAGGCTCCGCTGACTTGACATTTCCAGCAAGTAGAAAACGCCAATGTTGTGAGACTCACAAGTCTTCACAAGTTTTGTTGAGTCTTCCCTACGACAGGTACTCCCCTGAAACTCACCACAAAACTCATACAGACACCAAGGATCAATAAACTAACCAAACTTGGACAAAAGCTCATCAAAATCGCCCAAGACTCAACAAAATCCACCCAAACTATTATTTTATAGATTTTGTGGATTAAAAATGTTAATGCTACTTTTTCTGCAAAAAAAATCCATTCTTTTGAGCTTTTTATATTTTCCAAGTTTCACCTAGTCTTGATAGCATATTTGTCGAGTCACTGAGGTTTCCTGAGCCTAAATATAGTAAAGTTTTTGCCAAGTTGCAGTCACAACTTTGGGAAACACATCTTCAGCAAATCCTTCGTCTCTTTGAAATCAACAATTTATCTTGAGCACGTCCAAATCTGGATTCGTGGAAACATGGTTCCTATATCCTCCATAAGCGCATTCAATAACATAGAAAACAAAAGTTGACCCGACTACCGAAGGGAATGACAAATAATTGTGAACCAGAAAATGAGAGATATGGAAGGTTGTAGACGAGCATGGAGTTTGGGTAGATAATAAACCATTTCCCATTCCCAAGGTTGTAGTCTATTAGGTTTTTACGAGAGCTGACAGCATACTGGAATCCTTCTGCACACACGTAGAACACTACAGAGAGCAAAGGTGTTTCTTGAGAAACTATTGAGCAAAGAACAAAAAGGCCTTCTACTACACCTGAGGGATTGTTTAGCAAAGAAAGGGTATTATCCCAATGTTTGTATGGAGCAGCATAATGGAGTACCATGACTGGGCTAGCTGAAAGGTTTCACTGGAGATTTTTGTGTTCAACAATTTGGTGGAGCCTGAGAGCAATTAGCTCCGGGTGCATCTACAAAGAACCGCTTACAATTGGCTGGAAAATTTCTTGCCAACGAACAGTTTCCTTAAACCAACCTGATATGTGTTTCATCTCTATTATGAATCCTTATTTTTTTTTTATAATTATGATATTGTAGTATTTTTCAGATGTGAATTGGAATGGGATTCATGAATACATGATGTTGCATGCTAGCTTAGCCATTATTGTTAGATGCATGTTATGATGGAATTCAAAATGCATTAGATATTATTTGGCTCAAATTTACATTATATATTTGATATTATGTTATGCATTTAAAGCTTAATGTTGATGGCCATATTCAGAATCCTAGCAACAACAAAAAATGAGTAAACACTGGTATCCAACCACAATAGTCTAGAAAAGTGGACATCTTCTTTGGCTACCAACCATGCATTTTGGCAAATAGTTACCCTAGTTTTGGTTTTCTATGTTTTATAAGGTGTATTAAAAAATAGGGAGAAATTGCAAAACCTTTTATTCAAGAAAGACGATAATAAAAAAATATGCCAATTGGCAAAGAGTTTTGTATTATATTGGAACACAAGTATAGCAAGAGCCTTGTAATCTCATATGTATAATTAAAACCTGTTTCTTCTTTAAAAATAATATTTATGATGAAATTGTTAAAAAAAAATTTAGAGTATCTCACAACATCAACAAAAATATTTTAGAAACGTTTTTTTAGATGAATGCTGAGCTATTGAAGTACAAGCCATGAGAGGCCAACCTAGTTGGTGAAATAAGGTATTGTCTTAATTCCCACAAAAGATCAAAGATAAAACAACCATCGTCATTATGTTGGGAAAAGTGGCCTCACATCCCTCCCAATTAAAATCATAAATTGTGTCCCACCTTTGAGTGATGATCATAAGTTTTCAGGGTTTAGGATCTCAAATGAATTCTCTGGAAGCATTCTCATACCCTAACTATTGAAGTACAATATAGTTGTATTATCATATCATGCATAATGCAATATGATAAGGAAAATTTTAGCATGAAAAAAATTTCATATGCAAAGCAACAGAAACAACCTATGTTGTTGCGAGCGAGAGTGGGAGCGAAAATAAAATTTTGAAAAGCTTTCATTTTGGGAGCGTTTTTATATAACACATATTTTAATATATTTTGATACATATATTTATAAAAAACATTTAAAATGTCAAACTAGCCATATATATCATGAAATCATAGATATAATCATTTAGTACACATATAACATCAATTATCTTGGAGCTATAAGTTATAACATTGTCATCAAATGATCAATCATTAACAACATCAACCTTCAAGTTTAAACATACAATATTTGCAATAAACAAACTCTAAGAGATAACATCAACCATGAAATGAAACAGAGCATCATATTCATTACCAAAGAGTTGTAAGATAAAGAAAAAAGGTCATATATTTGAAAACCTACTAGTGGTTGGGGGTGTGGCATCTTTGTTGCATGAATTTGATCACCATCCTGTTCACCTAAAAGTTCAACCTCCAATATTTCTAATGCTATGGATCCATTCTCCAAATCAGGCCCTCTAGATTGTTGTCCCAAGTAAAATATGTTCTATAATTCTTGGTCGCATCACAATAATGGGACAACAACATCAATTTCTAGTGCACATAAACCAATATTTCTCCTCAATCTACATTCAAATTATTTCTTTTCACATTTTGGATGAAGTTGTAGTGCTCCAACACCTCTCTGTAGAAGAAGTGTTAACAACCTATGAAAGCACCCTCACCATCAATTTATGTCAATATGTGGTAGAGAAGAAATAAATGTTCCTCCATTTCAATAGGACTAACCTATCACAATCTTTGGTTGCATGTAGGTTACCAAAGACTCCATGTTAACCAATGCATTTTCTCAATTCAATTAGTACTTGATCACACTCCTTTGCTCGATCTACATTCAAACTGTTTCGCTTCATTGTTCACATTGTGGATGAATTTGTAGGTGCTCCAACACTTCTCTACACAAGAAATGTTAACAACCTATGAAAGCACCATCACCACCAATTTATGCAAATATGCAATAGAGGAGAAATACACCTTTCACCATTCGATAGTACTCAACCCATCTAGATCTTTGGTTGTATGCAGGTTACTAAATACTCCATGTTCATTGATTTATTTTCTCAAAATTTCACTTTGTACTTGAGCACACTCCTATCGGGGACCAACTTGTATAATGCAAGCCTATACCCATTCTGCACCTCTGGATCTATGTGTGGTTTTTTTCTAACTCCACCCCAAGTGCTAGTTGGGCCAACCAAGATGGAGAATAATATTTTGTTGTAAGGAATAATGGAAAATGCTAGGGCATTGAGTGTAACATTTAGGTAGAAAAAAATTCCAATGCTTAATAAGATATTTTTCTTTAATGAAGGGTAAATTTTTATCAAGGTCATGACGAAGGAGTTCAATCAACTTCAACAGTTAAGTATAAACACCACCAACATCAAGGTACATAGAGAGGTTTGTGTGCTTGATTAAATTCCAATCCCTTACCCTCATACATGATATAATCTAGTGGATATGTTGCAATCCTGAAATCCTAAAAACTATTAAGTCTGCTAAATTTTGAATGGGATCTAAAATTCTACTTTTTGCATATGAAGTCTGATGAGGTTGGAACAACTCTCAAACATCTTAAAACAATTAATGGTAATGGTAAAAAATTTAAGGAAAAGGATAGAAAATGAAAGATAAGGAAAATACCACGTTTAAGAATTTAACATTACCATATAATACATCCCTTAAATGAACCCTAACCATGCCCAAAAATACAAGTAAAACTATGTATTGGTTAAAAAACCAAAAAAGAAAACAAATCACTGCAATCCTTGGGAGAGTTGAGGGAGTGATTAGGGAGAAATGGGTAAGTTCTTCGAGAGAGAAGCTTCATCGTCGCTCCCTAAGTGCTCCCAAAAAAACAGGGAGTGTTAGGGAAGCATGCTTCCAAAAAAACACTCCCAAAAGGAAGCGATCAGGAATCACAATTCTGGGAGCAATTCATGATCACTTCCTCTAGGAGCACGAATTGGGAGTAAAGTGAAGGGGATAAGAGGGGAGGGATTCCTTGCAACTTATGAAACAACTAAATTCCAAGAAATCAATTTCAATGCAATTATGATAGAAACAATAGCAAGGAATTTATGAGCCAAGACAATAAAATATAGGTTCCACATTTTTGTTGGCATAAAGATGAAGGGATTTTCCAAATAGTCAAGAAACAGAAAGAAAACAAAATGAAACATGTGAGCACTACTATAGCATGAAGTAATGGAAACTTGTTCAACAATTTGGAGACTCTAATCTCTAAATATTACATTCTAGTACTCACTAATCCTTTGAAAGGAATTCAATAAATCTTAATAAAAGGCAAGGAGCATGTAACAAAAGAAAAAAAACAATATTAAGAAAACAAATAATCGAGATACTTTGCCAAAACAAACTAAATAAAGAAGACCTAGTACAAGAATATAATTTCAAGGAAAGTAATTGTATATGATGGTTTAAAGGTTTGTTACTAATACTCTTCTATAATGGACTAGATGCAAAGATATGAAGGTGAACTCTGGTTCCAACCATTGGAAATATTTAGTCATGGGCCACGGCCTTCCCCATCCTAGGTAATTTTCTAGCATGGAAGGTAGGAGATGGTTCTTCCATAAAAGTAGGAGTAGATGCACTAATGGGTTGCAAGCGATAGGTATTTCTTCCTCTGTATTTGTTACAACATCTCCAAAATAAAGATTTCTTATATATGAAGTTTGAAACCATGTGTTGATGAGGTCTCCACAAATATTTGAAGTCAAAGTTGTAAAATAGCATAGAACTTGGGAATTAGACATGGCTGGGAAAAGGCATGGTCTACCTTTGTAGAAGAGCTAGAAGAATCACATTCAACTTTGTGATGAACATAACATCCTAGGGTGGTCTTGAAATAAATTTCCAGGTTTTTATACTGTAAAATTGGGTTATCTATTGATGCAAGATGAGATGAGACAACCTCCCATCTTGTGGTGGTCATGCATATGGAAGGTTAGAGCTCCTATGAAGAAATTTTTTTTATGTAGTTGTCTCTGACTAACAAAGCTTTAAAGTGGTAAATGCTTCCAAAATGTTAGACACAAGATCTGTATGTGTTTTGTGTAAGAGAGATGAAGAAACATTCACTCGTATTTTTTTATGTGTCCCTTCTCCAAACATATTTGGAAAGATATAAGAAGTTGGATCAATCATAGGAATAGTTGGATTGGGAACAATATTGAAGTGTACTTAAATATTTGGTTCAGACAAACCGACTTAAAGGATTATAAAACCATTCACTTCTTACTGTTGTGGAGTGATTGGTTAGCCAGGAATTCAGAATTATTTGAAGGTCGGCCTGCTCAAACTTTCCACCTCATTTCCCACATAGCATCCCCATACAAAATTTTCAAATAACTTAAAGTGAAACTCCTAAGAAAGATTGGAAAGTTGCTGATGATGAGAATAGAAGTTGTGGCTTCTTTGATGGTGTCATTAAAGGGCTGAACTTCTCTGTGGTTTGGGGAGGGTCATCTATTTATCAGACACTCTCTACATATTCTTCGAAGCATGTTTGTATAAAGGAAATAATTGATATGAAGAGTTAATGGATTTGAGTACTTTTACTTCATTAGGATATTGAGCATCAGTTAGATAAACATTCACTTTAGGGTTATAGATATTCTTCATTTGTAGCCAAATGGATGACTAGAGATCAACAAATTCACAATATAACACTTGATTATTTGGCTAACAACATTAGGGATATTGTTGGGAGATTGTTGGATACCCACAAAATGAAAAATGTTATGAATAAAATAATAATAAACATCAACATATATATATATAGAAATAATAATAATAATAATAATAACAACAAATAATAATAATATAATAATATAATATTAATTAGTGAAAAGGTGTAACTCTTTACGAAGAGTTGCAATAGACACCCTTTAAATAATTATATACATGAAAACGTATATCTTATAAAATATCATATCTTATTTATCAACTTTTATATATATTCATGGATTATTTGTATTTTCGAAAGTGGAAGTTTGAGAAGTTCCAATAAATGGATTTTTACTGTTGTAGTGGTATCAAAGCAAAGTTACGATTCAGATTTCTAGGGTTTCCCTAAAAAATAGGACCTTGTCCTTGAAAAAAAAGTAAAAGTAAACCCTCCCCCACCAAAAAAAACAAAAAAAAAGGTAAAAATGAAACCACACGTGGTTTCTTAATAAGTGGGATTGAGTTTGAATATAAAAGTGCATAAAAATTACTACTAAGAAGCAAGTGAGATTTGAACTTAGGTGGGGAAAGTAACACTCATTCCTCCCAACCACCCAATCTACTGGCATTTTACAAAACATAAGGGGAAAAATATATAAAAGTGCATAATAATTGCTACTAAGAAGCAAGTGATATTTGAACTTAGGTGGGGAAGGTAACATTCATTCCTCCCAACCACCCAATCTACTGGCATTTTACAAAAATATTGGAAAAAAAAGAAGGAGATATTGATTAAATTACAAAGAAAACTAAAGAATATGGATTTTAATGTTGAATAGAAGGAAAATTTCCAATCACCTTACAAAGAAATGTTGCAATACTATTTAGAATTAAAGGGACACTTGTAGGGAAGGCTATCACCATTTCGATTGCACTTGCTGAAAGTAATAACTATATTAGTACTAAGTTCGCTAACCATGTAGTGTTTCCCGAGTCAAATATAAGGGAAGAGCTAGACTTTTGGGACATAAAAAAAATTGAAATAAGTGGCTTACTACTGAATGTTGGAGATTATATGGTCACATCAAAAATCATTGTTAGTTCCTTATGGAGCTTTGACGGCGACATAATTTTGGGTTTACCTTGGATTTAAAGATTGTGGACTTTCATCTTAAATGTCAAAAAGAAGTTTTTGACATTTTTGTTATAGCTGATTTTACCACTCTAGGTGAATCACACTAGTATGTCCTTTCCTTGTCCCTCTGCAGACTCCTTAGACCCCTTGGACCATTTTTTGTCCTTTGATGTTTCCTTGACCATCCCTATAAACATGTGAAAATTCATATACGCGACTTTTAAACCCCTAATCACGTATATACGCAGGTTTGGCCACTAAAATAGCGTACATCAGGATGTGCACAAAATCCAAATCCTTTTGGATTTTTCCTTGACATGGATCCGACTCACTTGACTCCTGGCCTTCCATATGCCTTGAGATTGTTCGGATTTGACCCTTCATTATCCCTTTGAAAAGCTATATAAGGAACTCTTTGGTACATTGAAGGCATATGAGAGAATTGAGAGCAAAGAAATTATAGTCCATTGTTGCTGGAACTTGTGCTTGAGTCTGCATCCCTTTATCGCTTGGAGCACTTTTGTGTTCTTCCCAAGCTTGCCTTTGCTTGTGAGCTTGCTATTGAGAGATGGAGGATTGAGGTGGTGGAGGCCCAAGTGGGGGATTCAGTTTCTCCAATTCGTAGACGTGCCGACAGACGTTGTATCCATTGTAATCTCTGATTTTATATTAATAGAGATATCTTTTCCTGTCCAATAATGTATGTTTTAATGAATATTTTATCCATGGATGATTTCAAATGCTTATACATTGTTGATTATATATGCTAGAATAGATCTAACACCAATATATATAGCATGCTTGTATTGTTTACTTGTTGTTGAGGAAGTGAATGATCAATTCAAGCTGAAGTTGGAAAGCTCAACGGGGATCTACTTCAACTGTCCGGAATAAGGTACGAGGTCTAATCCTTTTGTGTTAGATATTTAATTTCTATTGCATATTGGAAAGGATTGATTTCTGGAATCAAGTTGTCTGTTGTGGTACCCCAAGCCATAGGAATTTCTCTCCGTAATAGAATTGGTGACTCCGCTGGGGAATTCCTAGTAGTTTTCCTTTGGGGTTTCTCTATCGGAATTCAATGACTTTGAATTGCTCTTTTTCTCTTGTTTCTGTGTCAGGTCTAGGGGCATGTCTGCCTGGTAGTGTTTGATTGGTGTGAAGTTTGTCTCAGCTTGTCTGTTTGCCTTTATTTTTGTGCACCTTTCTTTCTGTACATGAGTTTTTAACTCACAGTCATGTATATACACGGGTTTCACTGCTATTTCTGCGTACATATGCGGGTTTACTGCGAATAGTCGCATATGCCCTCAGTTTTTCCTTCTAGAGGAAGATGGATGGTTGCTGGGTGAATTGTGATGATTGTTGAGTCTCCTTTGATACTGCTAGAGTGTGTATACACCTCTATTTTTTACCAGAGACGTTTTTTTTAGGGTGAAACTTTCTTTTTGAAGAATGTTCTTGTCATTGCATTTTTTATTTTTTGTTTTGGGATTAGTGCATTAGATTTCTTTTACCTTAGTTCTTTGCTTGAGTGTTACTTGAGTGTGCTTGCAGACTCTGGGGGTTGTAGAATCATTCTTTTGATTTTATATCTCATTTTTATTTCAAAAATCCAAATATATTTGCTTATCATTATGCATTGCATGTTGCATTTTGCATAGTACTTGCACTAAATTTGCTTTGGAGTATTAGTCAGGATTTCATATTGGAAAGTTTGCATTTATCATTTGAAGAAAAGTATGCATTTCACATAGTAGAATACCATGTTTTTCATGGACACAATGCATTTGCATTGATTTTTAGGTGTGCATTTTACTTCATGTTGTGTCATAACACCATTAGTTGCACGGCCATATACCTCTTTTGAGTAATAAAGCCAATTAAAATCAACGCTTAAATTAAAATGAACTACACTATTTTATTTGATAGGGTTCACCAACAAGATTAGGTTTTAGGGTCTTGGAATAGTTCATTGTGAGACAATTCTCCAATACCACTAAACAACAACATGTATGTGTCTGTCCAGGTGAGTGTGTGAAATTCCTTGGTATAACCAGTGTTTCTCAGGATCCTCCTCTCAAAAGGAAGTTAAGCACGAAGAAGTGTGAGCGGTTATTGATTGGGATGGCCCCTAGTCATAACTAAATAGCACCAGATATATTTCTAGGATTGTATTTGTATCTGGGGGCTTTTTCGAGAGTTTCGAGCTTTGCTACCATGCCCATACAGTCAATCCCGCCTGCAACTGTTCACTTGAGCATTGATTATATTGAGGTGAACTTAGTGGCCTTACCTAGGATATCAAGGGGGTACCTTGTAGGGGTTATTCTGCGGGTGTCCCAGCCAGGTTGGGGTCGAACAACACAGTCGCTTTACGCGTTGAAGCTGAGGGCCACAATAATTGGTTACGTACCTCTGCTTGTTGTGTATGGGAGTCTCAAGCCTCTAATAGGCGAGACATACTTGCTTCATTCGAGAGCTCACTTATCCTACCCTTGATTTCTTGTGGTTGGATTTAGATTTTATTGGTGATTGCTCTGTGCACGTTAGCTTGCATAGGGTTTGCGTAGCTAGAGAGTCTTTTATATTTTTTGAGTCATTGTGGATTCGGGTGCGGCTCCTCGTCGTTCTTGTCATTTAGCAGGGCTTCCGCCTTCTACATCTCCTCCTCCTTTGGGAGAGAGAAATAGATTTTCTAGGCAAACTACTTCGCACATTGATTCACACACCAGACCACATTGAAGGTATTCCTGAACCTCCTTCTCCCATTTATGTGGAAGATGGGGAGTTTACTCCTAACTACGATCCTTCACCTGATCTGACTGAGTTAGGTCCTGTGATTTCTGAGATAGGTACTTTTCATGATAGACCTACTTACTCTAGGGCTGATTCCCCATTAACGCATCGCCGGTATGGAATGACGGAGGATGATGAGACTCATTTTGAACCTGCGAGCACTAGTTATGGTAGTTATGGTATGTCTTTTTTTCCCACACATGATTTGGCATTTCATTTCAAATCTGAGTTTGAGCCTAACACTATGCCCGGGGGCACTCTCATTCCTTACCATGCAAAGAGGTTTGGGAGCACAAGTCACATTGCACCTTCCATCCCAACGGTGGAAGCTGCATCCCATATTCCTCCTAGGTCTAGGGTTAGTGATCCTATTAGGATACCAAATCCGAGATGAGTGAATTTAGGGAATAACACGTACATAATTACTCAGGTCCCTTAGTCCTCTGTCCCTAGTTCTTCAAATGTTCACCCTCCACCTCATTCATGTGGTCCTTCGGGCCGGAACATTGCTACAAGTCATGTCTATACTACGGTTAATCAACTGGTTGTGTCTCAGGTTCATGCACCGCCTGTTGTATCGGGAGGTCATGTTCATACTTCTAGAGGTCCTATTACTACTTCTAGAGCATATATTCCTACTTATGGAGTGTCTCATGGGACATCTCATGGGATGACTTATGGACCTTATTATGGGACGCAGTATGGACAGGGTTCTTCACCTTATGGGTGCGGGTATCAACAACCCACTTACTCTCCAAATTACAGCTTTGTAGCTCCGAATAGTCAAGGTACACCACACTATGGTGCTTCCATGCCACCCTATATGGGTCAAACGAGAGGAGGGCACTATGGCCAAGGCCATGGTAGTTATGGTAACCATACCTATGTGAATCAAAACTATCAGGGAGTGGTCCATCGACGTAATCATCCTAGGCTCCCTTTGCTCGCAACACTGAATCTTCTTGAATTGTCGAGATTGACGAACGATCTTGTAGCTCATGACCTGGCTTAGCTGGCTGTCCCTACTAAGCTTCCCTCGGACATACCCAAATTTTAGGGCAAACCAGGAGAGGATCCGAGCGAACATGTTACTACCTTTCACCTATGGTTCTCTTCAAATTCCTTACATCAGGACTCAATCCATTTAAGGTTGTTTCAACGCACCTTCACAGGGCCTGCCGCAAAATGGTATATAGAGCTACCTAGGGGGGCATTCGCTTTGTTTGCTGACCTAGTGATAAATTTTCTTAACCACTTCCAGCTACCAGTGCATTATGACGTTGGTACTGAACTCTCATCGACATTTTGGCAGGATAAAGCCACACATATCTTGGATCATATCCAAGAGTGGCGTAGACAAAAGAGGTTTGTTAAATCCTTTATACCACTGGAATTCCTCCTCAAATTGTTCCTTAAGTCATTATTGCCATATATAGCGAAGGATGTTTCTACATCTGGAGTGAAAAATGAGGAACAAGCCATTTTTAGGGTGCAGGAACTGGATTTGATTCATGCTCAATCCGGTTTGTTATATGAGATTATTCCCAATGCTTCACGTTCTAGTTTCGACCCCAAAGTTAAACCTGGACCACATGCCGATGGAATTGTTGGTTGTGCGAGTGCTAAACCTACGAATTCGGTTGCAAAACAAGTTAACCTGGACCACATGCCGATGGCATTGTTGGTTGTGCGAGTGCTAAACCTACAAATTCGGTTGCAAAACAAGTTATTCAATTTTCAATCAACCAATCTGCTTTAGGACAAGCCACTACTTCATCTCAACCCGCCCAAATGGTGAGTGTGCTTTCAGTGCAATTGTTGGACCAGAAGGGTAACCAACAGCCCAGACGGAATAAAAAGAAGGGTAAGAATAATCGTAAGGGTGGGAATAGGAATGAAAATGCTAATAATAATGACAAGAATGCCCGTAATACTGGGGGGGACAAGCAAGATAAACGTAAGGTTAAATTTTCTTGCAAGTTGTGTAAGGACGATCACCTCACTTACTTTTGCCCTCGTATCGATGAAGCCTCGAGATTCTTAGCGTAGGGCTCAGCTGTGCTGGCTAACCCTTTACCTCATAATCAAAATATGAACTCAAGGACCCATGATCAGTCTAGTGGTGATCAAGATCCACCAGAGGGTAGTGTTCATGGTTGCATTAACATGGTATGTGCTACGAAAGTTGTGACCTATGTGAAGGACTATGGTTCGTCACAACCCAACCTAGGAAAGGAGCCTAATCAACCAGGGACTCTTTTGCATATTGAAAAACCTATGGATAAACCTGAAGCTGCACCTCGCATTCCTAAGGGAGTCCTTAAGCATTCAGGGCACAATCCTAATGCCCGAGCCGCCTGAAACTATTCAGTTGTTGAGGATTTGGGCCATACTCCTTGTGCGATGTCTGCACTGGAAGTGATTCAAAGTTGTCCTTCGCAAAGGAAGGATTTTCTTTCTACCCTTGGTGTGAATGATGATAATTATTCCTCTGTGATTAAATTTGAAACCACAAGACTTCAGCCTCGCTTGCCTTACTATGTGTCTCTTTTGATTCACATAGAATGTCTTAACATGACTGTCAAGCGCACTGTGATTGATGAAGGCGCTACTGCTTCTGTGATTTCTTTATCGTGTTGGAAGGGTTTAAGTTCCCCTGATTTTTCTAAGTTCACGACCATGTTAACTGTGTTCGATGGGAGATTGTTTAGGCCGCACGGGATCCTTCCTTCCCTTAAGGTCTGTTTGGGAGGGAAGATCATTGCGATAGAGGTCAAGGTGGTTGATGCACCCCTTGACTATAATCTCTTGCTGGGTAGGAATTGGATGTATAGTATGCAAGCCATAGCTTCTCCCCTATTTCATGTTGTATGCTTTCCATTTAATGGGAACATAGTTACGATTGATCAAACGTCATTCAAGAATCCGTCAGTTACCGCATCTTCGAGAGCTTCGATCCCGATCGTAGAGCACTCTCAGTCGGCAAATGGGAGTGTGGGTGTGGGCATGTATCCATCCCTCATGGGAATTTTTAGTTGTCCTGCACCTATCCTTATGATAGGGTCTAGATCCGGTGAGGCTTCGACATTTAGAAGATCGGTGTCTTTTCGCATGAGTCATATGGAAGATCCTTGGATTCTTCGTACACCAAATACTTCGAGTGAGCCCATCATGACAGACGTGCCGTTGCCTGCAACCATGGTAGCTTATCAAGCTAATCTTGAGTGTGTTGCAGAGCCTAGTCCTTCCTCTTCACAGACGGATGAGGAGGACCCGTATGTGTTTCCTGCATGGGCAGTACAGTCTTCTCACCCACACGACTACCTTGATAGTGTTTTTCCTTTAGACGAAGCAATTATTGAGGCGATGTCCGGAGTTGAACCACCATGGGAAGAGCTCCATCATAGATCTTACTTTCTTCCCGAGCTTGACCGTTTGGAGCATGAGGACTTTAGGGAGGTTCTTAGCAAGAGAATTGGTAGTCCCATGGTTCCATTAAGCTCTCCTGGTCCAATGGCTGATGGGAACATGGAAAATATATCTCCAACGATTCCTCTCAATATCTCTAGCGATCCTGGTAGGATAGAGAATGTCTATATTGGGGTAGAATGTTCCTATGCTGAGATTCAAGAATACACCGAGCTATTTAAATAATTTCGTGATATCTTTGCTTGGTCTTACGATGAAATGCCAAGTATCGACCCTCGCATTGTTGAACACGAGATTAAGACTTATCCCAATGCTAAGCCTGTTCGATAATACTTGCATGCAGTGAATCCTAGGAAAGCACCCACGATTAAGGCAGAGATAGAGAAACTGTTGAAAGCTGGTTTCATCTATCCCATTCCCTTGATAGAGTGGGTCTAAAACCTCGTTCTAGTTGATAAGAAGCAGGGAGCGATCCGCATATGTACTGATTTCCGTGATTTGAATCGTGCCTGTCCTAAGGACAATTTTCCCACACCATTTATCGATTAGATTTTGGATGAGTGTGCAGGTAGCAAGGTTTTTTCCTTTATGGACAGTTTTTTCTGGATATAATCAGATACAAATTAAACCTGAGGACCAACATAAAACTACATTTATTTGTCCTTGGGGAACTTTTTCATATTAGAAAATGCCTTTTGGCCTTAAGAACGCCAGAGCTACTTTTCAGCGGACAATGACCTTGATTTTCCACGATCTCAAATCGATTATCGAAGTATTTTTGGATGACCTTGCTACTCATTCTCGTATGAGAATGCGTCATTCCTATCATTTGAGATTGGTGTTCGAAAGATGCCGCCATTATTTGGTCAGGTTAGATCCTCACAAGTGCATCTTTTGTGTGAAGTCAGGTCGTTGTTAGGATTCATCGTTTCTAAAGAGGGTATAAGAGTCGACCCCTTGAAGGTAGAGGCAATACTTCAGTTGTCTCCCCCGAAAAAATATTCGTCATCTTCAATGTTTGCAAGGCATGGCAAACTTCTTATAAAGATTCGTTGTCAATTTCGCCAATTTGACTAGAGGCTTCATGCGTCTTTTGAAGAAGGACACCACCTTTTGTTGGGATGAGCGAGCCCAGGAGTCCTTTAATGCACTCAAGCGAGCCGTAGCATCCGCCTCGATGATTAGTCCCCCAGACTAAAGCCGTGATTTTCTACTTTATGTGGCCTTGTCCATGGAGACAATTGGTATGGTTTTGGTTCAAGAGGATGAGAAGCTCCAAGAGCATATCATATACTATCTGAGATGAAATCTTATTGATGCAGAGATTCATTATTCTCATGTTGAGAAGCTTTCCTTAGCTACCGTACATGTAGTTCAACGGTTGAGACATTATATTCTCCTTCGCCAGACCTTGGTTGTAGCCCATGTCAATCTGTTTCAATTCATCCTCACTCGAAGGATGATTGGGGGAAAATATAATAAATGGATTGTCATCCTATAAGAATTCAACCTCGAGTTTATTTCGACAAAATCGAAGAAATCATTAATTTTTGCAGAGCTTATATTGGATTTCCTAAGCAAGGCCGAGGAGTTGGTTTGTAAAGATATGTTTATCGCTGAGCACGACTTCTTAATCTCAACTGTAGACCCATGCTATGGGGATATCATTATATATTTACAAACATTGAAGGTCCCTACTCACCTCTCACAGGATGAACGACGACGATTACGTCACGTGTCTAAGAATTACCTCATAGTGGATAACACTTTGTACCATCGTGGGGTAGATTCCATTTTACGACGTTGTTTAACTCATGATGAGGCTGAGGTAGTGCTGAATGATTGCCATGGAAGGGCGTGTGGTGGTCATTTATCTGGGATTTCTACATCCCAAAAAATATTAAGAGCGGGTTATTTCTGGCCGTCGATCTTTAAGGATTGTGTAGATGCGGTCAAGAGGTGCCACCCTTTCCAGGTGTTTGCACGTAATATGTGATCGAAACCTACCCTGTTACATCCCATCATCATCGCCGGTCCCTTCACTAAGTGGGGGCTTGATTTTATGGATTGCAACCCAGCTTCAACTGGGGGGCATCATTATATCATAGTGGCTATTGATTACTTCACAAAATGGGCTAAGGCTATGCCTATAGTTAAATCCGATGGTGAGACATCCCCGCACTTCGTATTCGACCAGAGTATTACTCGGTTTAGGATTCCGAAAGCGCTTGTCACTGACCATGGCTCGCACTTTCATAATCGTATGATGGAAGAGTTGGCATCAAAGTTAGGGTACAAACAAGAGCATTCCTCCTCTTACTACCCTCAAGCGAATGGACAAGTAGAAGCAGTGAATAAATCACTCAAATCCATTCTCCAACGAACCATTGCACAAAGAAAGAACAATTGGCACATTATGTTATATCCTGCTTTGTGGGCATATAGAACCGCAATTAAGACTGCCACGGGTTTGTCTCCATATCAACTTGTACATGGAGTGGAGTCGGTATTGTCGGTTGAATGTGAGATTCCTTCTTTGAATCTAGCCGTAGAACTCTTACTAGACACTTCACCATTGGAGGAGCATTTGGTCCACCTTAAGCAACTTGATGAGCAGTGTCGAGATGCCTTGGTGGCTCTAGAAGTAAATAAGCATCGCGTAAAGGTCCAGTATGATAAATTTGTTTGTCCCAAGAGTTTTAGTGAAGGAGACTTGGTCCTTTTGTGGGATCAACTGAAAGAACCCTTGGGGGCAGAAAATTTTAACCCCATGTGCCATGGTCCTTATGTCGTTAAACATGTATTAGAGAAGGGCCTTATGAGTTAGTGGATTATGAGGGAACAGCCTTGGCGGAGCCTAGAAATGGGCTCTATCTCAAAAAATACTATGCATGATTTTCAGCCAAGGTTGGTTATTGTATATTATTGTATAATTTTGGATAGGTAGGTCTTTTTCTTATAGTGATCTAGTTTGTGATTAGTTTTTGTTTCTTTTGGTAGATGTCAATGGAATCTTCCACCTTCATAGGATTCACGGATGGTGCGAGCCATCACACTCAAAACTCAGCCTCTGCTGCTTGGGTGATTTATACTCCTATGGGTCAGGTATTGTCTTCAGGAGGTGTATGCTTAGGACCATCTTCAAACAATGTTGCTTAATATAGTGCCATTATTAAGCTTCTGCGGGATGCCATTTTACATGGCGTTCTCTCTCTTGAGGTGCGTCTTGATTCAGAGTTAGTAGTGTCACAACTTAATGGTTTGTACCATGTTAGAGATTTGATGTTATTAAGAAGATTCTTACGTGTGAGATTCTTAGAACGAAAATTTCACAATATAACATACATACACATTCCAAGAATTAATAATCAAGTTGTTGACTCATATGCTAACTACGTGTTAGATTGACATTTGTTTCATACACGGTAAACTCATCACAAACACAAATTTTTACACATGTAAATAAATAAACCGATCATCATAAAAAAATTTATATACATCCAAAATGTGGTAATACATAGTGTCATAATACAAAAATGGGGCTCTCGAGCCACCAAAATACAATACATGGTAATACAAAATGTATCACTCCTAGGTATCTAAGCCTGTGGAGGAGGAGGGGGGTTATGATCATGGAATGTCACTACGGCTCTAGCTAGCCATTGAAATAATCGCACCCATGCTCATCTTACACCCACCACCTGGCACTGCATAGCCTCAGGAAAGTCCTCAACTTGCACCATGGGAACTCTGTGTATCAGCCTCACAAAGTTGGTATGAATGCTCTGGAGCATCTTCTCCGCATCCACACCCCTGATATCATCTCCTAATCCCCTCCATCTGTGACGAGGGAAGCCTTCAGGCCACCATGGTCCCACATCTACATGCATATGGTATATGTCACTATGTATTGTCACCCAAAAACATGTCTTTTGATTCCATATAATCAGAAAACACAAAAAAATTAAATAACTCAAAAAACTTAATGAGAGGGTCGAGATTCGTTACCTATGTCACTGTATGCCGATCCTGGTGGTAGCGGCATGTCTGGGTACCCCTAAAAATCTATCCCCACATAGGGGTAGTCATCAATGGCAATTATCTGTCGTCGCCACCATGGAAATAAATCAGCTGGATAGGGGTTGGACACCCTACCTCCCCCCAGTCTACGCATCGCATCCACCCAACGCCATTGGGCCGGATCTCGAACCCCGTGTAGAGGAACGTCAACTCTAGGGCCCAATCCTGGAACATGCTCAAAGAAAAACGTGCTCAGTATGCTGCTAAAACCAAAGTTTCGCACTCTTCCCATCTTAAATTCACTGAGCTGATGTTTCATGTTACCTAGTAGTGCAGTGCTCCAGTCATATATGGTGGGTCTCATGCACTCCACTGCATAGAACATTAGAGGCTGCGAGGCCTGGTGGAGTGAATCCAAGCCTGCTATCCTGCCTAGTGTCAGTAGGATGTCCTTTAGGCCCAGCACCTGTATGGAGTTATTTGGGATCTGACTCCCCACCTTCTCCGTGTCCGGATAGCAGTGCACTGCAATGTACTCATCTATAGTCATACCACCTCTAGGCCCGCAAGAACGTAGGTTCACTACTTCCCCCCGTCGGGAAATTCCAGTAATAAAGTATATGTCCTCCACCTCTATGGTGAGGGACATCACATCTATCTGGAATGACTCTGAGTCTGGATCCCAGTAGTCCACCAGCATCTGCAATAGTCCTAGTTTGGCCCTTAAGCCACCAAGACACCAAAATTTGTAGAGCGCACATGCACGTAGTGCTTTTTGAACCATTAGATTGGCCCTTACTACCTCTTCTACATCACCATGTTCACGTTCTCTCCATTCTAGGACCATCCTGCACAAAAAATTGGAAGTTTACCCATTAAAACACTTAAAAAACCTTATGCGTGACCGCATATGCAACTGTTTGCCAAACAACCGCATATGTACGCAACTGTGAGGGCATTTTCTGCGTATATCCAGCCCTATATGCGGAAAAACCCTTGATGGCCTAGAAATCCAAAATCACCATGGAATTTGACAAAAAATGCATCAAAATGGAAGAGTAGAGCATGGGTAAGTACCTAGAAGAAACGGTAGTGGATTCTGCCGGCTGGATCTCCTGGAATTCACTGTTGAAAATCTGAGCTCAATTGGGTAAAAATTTCAAATGTTTTATAATGTTTTGAATTTTTTTAATATTTGTAGAAATTTTTCAAATTTTTGAAAATTTTTACCCCGTTTCCTATAGTTTGGACCATTTCTAATCATTTTGGACCATTTTTGGACTAATTTATGATGTAGGAGACCTTTTTTAGTGTCGTTTCATCCGTTGGATTGACCCGTTCATGCTGATTTCAGGTATCATGTATAAACTGGCATATAGGTTAGGTTTCATCACCGTTTTCATTTTGCATGACCTTATGACTGTTTCATTATAGCCTTAGGTACAAAACCACTCTATTATGTCGCGGAACCTTCTTGTTGTTTTAGAAGTGGCATGATATGAGCGGTAGAGTTTGACCTTACATGGGTACCCTAGTTAGCGCCTTATTTTCATTTGGTGCCCATGCTGACATTTTGTCCCTTAGGGTGTGGGAGTCTGTTGTATAGTATTTCCATGACATTTCGCAAGAGCCGCATACTCCTCTTGATCTTTTGTTGGCCTATTTCTCTCAGGACTCCCTTATGTCAAGTTGTAATTGAATTATCATGAGCTTTTCCTTCCTTATTGAGCCTTATACCGGCTTCCCTGACATTGAGTTTCAGCCATATAGCCCGAGCTTGTCTCATGTCTAGCCATGCAGAGCCATTTTATATATCCTTTACAGCTTGATTCCCTATTTTTACTGGGAGGGGATTTTCCCCCGAGTGTCGCTATCCTACACATGTATCCTTGCATTGAGCATAGGTATGTTCCACTACTTGGAACTAGTTTTTTTGCCCCTATGACACTCATCTCCTCCTAGTCTGTAACTATAAAGCGGTTTTATTCTTTTTCAAGCTTTTTAAATATTTGAAAAAGTCCAAAAAAATCAAAAAACCAAAAATCCAGACAAGGAAAGATGTTATCTTTTGGAAAATGTCGAGTCGTGTCGCCTTCGAACAGAGCACTGTATATCACATCCATTGGTTGGGTTTATAGTTTGACTTTAGGAGCTGTACTCTTTTTATATGAGTTTATCTCCACCGACTGGTTAAACTTCCAGTCCCCATGGAGCCTCTATCAATGCCTCCTGTGTCGTAGAGATGTCCCAGTTTTGTATATCAAGTCTATGCTACCTTTATTCAGTCACCATTCCCCATTATGCTCTTGTTCGAAGGAAGTTGAAACCTAAGTCGACCATTTCTCAGTTATCTTGACTTTGCATGTTGGCCATTCCCAGTACAGTTACTAGTTCATGCACATTATGATCGAGTACTTCCACATTATACATCTTTGTTTAGTACCTCGTGTTGGATTATGGGGGATGCCTTAATGCCCTCCTTCTAGTGGATTTCATCCCATCGACTTCAGATCATTTATTCTAGGATTGGAATCTAGAGTCATTTTTTAGTTCCTTGAGACTTGCAGTCATCAGTGGCAGGTTCTCTCACCATCGACAGTCTTTGGGAATACATCAATGTCCCTTGATTGATGGATCCTCTCAAGTGTTCGACCTAAACACATCTATTCACACTCGTTAGTTTGCACTCTAGTACCTTGATTCCCATTTTCATTATTGGTGGGTGATCTCGCGTCTGTTAACAGTATACATCAATGACCGGTAATCAGATGATGGACTACTATGTTCAACCTCAACACCTCTATTCACATAGTAGGACATGTACTCGTAGCAGTTTGTGTAGAAGACCTTCCAGATTCGTGGCATCTCTTATATGCTACCTCCTTGATCATGCCAATGTTCATGAGATTTCAGCTCTCGTGACTTGATTCCAGTATATGTCAGACATTTCCAGCTATTATGGAGATCTTGATCCATTGTATATCTTCAGCCATTATGTAGATCATGATCCTTTGTATATCTTCATCATGGATATTCTGATCTATGTATATTGTACGTGGCGATGACCACTTATGTGATATTTTGTATCATGCCTATTCATGGCCATTGTACTCTCATGTATCTGGGACTGCTAGATGTATTTGTAGTTATGTGTAGAGTTGTATCATTGTACTATGCTGATTAGGTGGCTGGTCTTCCATTTGGGATCCTTCATCACTCCACTTCTGGGATGGACTTATAATGTATTTTTGCCATCTTATGACCCCTTTGACCTCACACATTCGCGGGCATCTGTTATAGCTGATTTTACCACTCCAGGTGAATCACACTGGTATGGCCTTCCCCTATTCCTCTGTAGACTCCTTAGACCCCTTGGACCATTTTTTGTCCTTTGATGTTTCCTTGACCATCCCTATAAACATGTGAAAATTCATATACGTGACTTTTAAACCCCTAATCGCATATATACGCGGGTTTGACCACTAAAACTGCGTACATCGGGATGAGTACAAAATCCAAATTCTTTTGGAGTTTTCCTTGACATGGATCCGACTCACTTGACTCCTGGCCTTCCATATGCAGATCGCTCGGATTTGACCTTTCATTACCCCTTTGAAAAGCTATATAAGGAACTCTTTGGTACATTGAAGGAATATGAAAGAATTGAGAGAAAAGAAATTATAGTCCATTGTTGCTGAAACTTGTGCTTGAGTCTGCATCCCTTTGTCCCTTGGAGCACTTTTGTGTTCTTCCCAAGCTTTCCTTTGCTTGTGAGCTTGCTATCGAGAGATGGAGGATTGAGGTGGTGGAGGCCCAAGTATGCTGATAGAGGTTGTATCCAATTTCAATTTCTCTGATTCGCAAACATGCTGATAGAGGTTGTATCCATTGTAATCTCTAATTTTATATCAATAGAAATATCTTTTCCTATCCAATAATGTTTGTTTGAATGAATATTTTATCCATGGATGATTTCAAATGCTTATACATTGTTGATTATATATGCTAGAATAGATCTAACACTAATATATATAGTATGCTTGTATTGGTTACTTGTTGTTGAGGAAGTGAATGATCAATTCAAGTTGAAGTTGGAAAGCTCAACAGGGATCTACTTCAACTGTCCGGAATAAGGTATGAGGTCTGATGCTTTAGTGTTAGATATTTAATTCTATTGCATATTGGAAAGGATTGATTTCTGGAGTCAAGCTATCTGATGTGGTACCCCAAGCCATAGGAATTTCTCTCCATAACAATTTTCCTATAAGAAAAAGAGAATCACATTTCAAGATATTATAATGAAATCAAATTTAGAAGCTCCAACATCTGAAGACTTCAAGAATATATAAAAGATGATTTCATAGGGTAATGAAAAGTTAGAACAAATGAAGCAGAAAGAAGTTGAAAAGATTGTCTCTAGTAAGGATGAAGAAATTACTCGTTTGAAGAATCATAGTCAAGACTTGATCACACAGATTAAGAATTTAAAAAGGGAAAAAAATATCGCAAGAAGAAATCCAAGATAAATTCCACCAAAAGGAAGTGGATCTCCATAATGAATTCAATAAGAATCTATTTGAAAAAAATGAAGAAAATTCTAGCTTAAAAAATTTGAATCAAGAGTTGACTGAACAAATAAAAAAATTAAAAAATGAGAAGTCAGAAAATTCCCCATAGTTATTATTAACCAGTAAATCATGAGAATCACAAACAATTGAAGTTTTTACAAGGGTTCCACAAATGGATCGAATGCCTTATCATTACCCAAATCACATAAGTCGATACAACCAACATCAAAGTAAAGAAGAAAATAAACATAGTTCTTCTTATAGACAAACCAACTACAACGTTGAAAATGAACAAAAACAACATAGACAACTTTTATGGAAGCCTAAATTAAGAAGTTCTATACGAGTAGTTGATTATCAAACAATTCCAATGAAGGTATATTTGGGATAGATCACTTCCCAAAAAATGCAACACATTAGTTCAACAATCTGAATATTATATCGCCTAGTTTCATCAAGCATCGTAGTTCCAAGCTCACAACATCATGAAAAGTTGTAACGAGCAAGAGAACAAAGTCATACAATAAACTATTCTTTGAGGACAAAGTATGTTTAAGGGCAAGGCAATGTTATGAATAAAATAATAATAATAATAAACATCAACATATATATATATATATATATATATATATATATAGAGAGAGAGAGAGAGAGAGAAATAATAATAATAATAATAATAACAACAACAAACAATAATAATATAATATTGATTAGTGAAATGGAGTAACTCTTTATGAAGAGTTGCATTAGACACCCTTTAAACAATTATAAATACTGGAAAGTCTATCTTGTAAAATATCATATCTATTTTATCAATTTTTATGTATATTCATGGATTATTTGTATTTTTGAAAGCGGAAGTTCGTGAAGTTCTAGTAAACATATTTTTACCGTTACAAAAAATATCAAAGGAATATTGTAATAATGGTTGATATGGAAGTACTATAATATGTAGTCCAAATTTAAATACTCTTTTGGTAGAACATATCTGTTGAAATATAAAACATCTTACTTAAATACAAAGGAAACTTCATAGTTCCAAGCTCATATGTACAGTCCTCAATGCACCTGAAGAAAGTGATTTTTTATTCCTTTTTTTTAAAATGAAAATGTAACTTTTTTCTTGGGAAAAATTTGGTTTAAAGGAAACACTAAATGGTACATGAATAAAACAATAATTCTATGGTTCAATTTAAAATAAAAAATCAATAGAGTGTGGATTAAAATCAACAATTATGAGCTATCTTAATTAAAACATGCTACAGATTTATCAATAATCGTATGATGCAATTTTTCTCAGAGAGACCTATCTCCTAGAATTGACATGACAACCTTTAATTTAGTGATAAAATAATTGTAAATTACAAATCATTTTACTTTAGGCATTGTGCCTTTACAAATCTTGAACTAACACTTCCCAATAACAAGAAAGACAAATAAAGAACAACTAGAAATGCATTGAGTGCAATATCATACTTGATTGATTTGTTTTAGTAATAATAGGAGCCAAGGAAGAGTGCACAACCTATTTAACAGTGCCATCATGATGAAATGGGAGATACATGTTTGACTTGTACTCAAACATTTTCTTTTCATGACATACACTTTTACTCATTGTTGGTGAGCATACACTTCAATTGGGGCATGGAAAAAATCCACTACAACCAGTAAAAATGGGTATGCTAGATACAAGAAGATATATTCCAGTGCTGGTGTATTTCTCTCATGACTGTGTATATTCTTCCTATAAGTAAAAGAAGTGTCCATAGCTCACATTCCTATAAGTTACTCCCTTTTGCAAGAAAATTCTTACACTTACACCAAGGCATGTTACTATTGATTATACAAGGTCTGTTTATGGATGTTGTTAATTGCATAAATTTGAATATTGTAGTTTTATAAAAAATTGCGACTATGAGTATAAAAAGTCATATCTATTTGTTGAATGTAAATCCATTTGATACCTAAACCAAAAAAATCAGCAGCAACAAACTACAGGATAATTAAACCAACACTCATACCATTGGCCACAAAGTGTTTGAGAGAAGTAGTGAACCCAGATTCACTAGCATAGTCAACAATTCAATAAGGGAGTTCTACATGGGTTAGCAGTAGTGTTAATAAATTGTTTGATGAAGTGTCCATACCAAAGACAAGATATCATCTATAACAAATATGAATTGAGGATGTTGCAAAGTGTTTGGCGGGGTCTCTAAGCAAGACAAATTGCTACAACCATCGAGGAGAGATACATCCATGCCATAGCTTCCGAGGTCTGAGCATTAATGTAAATTTGGGTATTATCTTTCATTGTTTTTTTCTTTAAAATCTTGCGTTCTCTCTTGGAATTAAATATAGACTTCAGCTTCAAATGTGTATCAAAGAATTAATCTCTATCCCAAATATGGTTATTAATGTGATGAGTAAAATATGAAGAAAGAACATCAAACTCAAGTAACCCAAGTAGTCCATTGTGGCATATTTGTCAAATCGCACACTCAAACTAATAACCCATACACAACAATAGCAAGAAAATCACATCATAGAATTAAAGAAGGGTAGAAGCAAAAACTATTTGACAAAATTAGTGACTCGAAAAACTGAGCAAACAAAACAGTTAAGCACATCACGGGTGTAACATTTCATCCTACGATCTGAGCATAAAAATTGTTGGTGGACAATTGTGTGCCTATAGCATACCAAAAATAAATGACTTGTATGTTGAGCATTGAAAAGGGGTGATTTTATAAGATTTAATTTGATTGGATGTCAGAAATTTTCTTGGTCAGATGAAATCAATTTTCACCTTTGAAAATATGGGTATTATCATATCAATGTGAGAACAAAAATTTTGGTCGTATGTTTTCCTTCTAATATTGATCATAGATTGTGTTAAAATAGTACTAAACATAAATAGAATTTAAAGGGATTATGTGCGCCATTGACAAATTTTATTGATGTTTAATTAAGACAAATTTAGTCTCTGAATAAATAGAATGCATAAGACACAAATCTCTCTCACGTACATTTTAAAAACAAGAATAAACAAAGAAAAGTGTGTTGGGACAAATATATACCTCTCACCTGCACCATAGGATCCCTTGCTTCCTCCTCTGCTTATATCAAAACTTTCTTCCCTACTCCTTTTGTAACCCTGATAATGTGATCTAGTGTAACAAACTTAAATAATAAGAACAATATA
>LPNX010535084.1:168021-238003 GCA_001517045.1 Pseudotsuga menziesii | reverse complement strand
AGCATTAATATATATTGATATTAATAATTAATAATCAATAAATGGTTATTAGGAAACTATTCTAAAATGAGGCATCCTTTCATGGATGGTATACAAAGTGCCTTTACAATTAATATATATATGGTACTCACTTTGTAATCTTTTATCATCATTCATCTTTAATATTTTTAATATTTCCAATATGGAATTATTTTCCATTGGTTGATTATTCAACTAAATAATCATTGTGGGTTAAAATCCAAATCATGTGGGTTTAGAAGTCTTTGTCTGCTTCATCTAGCTAGTACTCAGATATTCAACCTGACCTTGAAAACTGTGAAGAATCAGGCCAGACATACTTGAGCCATAGACAATTTTAGAAATGGAAATTTGTGCAAAACTTCGATATCTTGATGCATGGTCCATTTTAGGCCGCTTTCCCTTGATTCCGGATCTACCAGATTCCATACTTATAATCTGGGGTGAAAAAATAAAATAAACGGTGACGCATAAATGATGCAAACAAGATCCCCCTTGGAAATAGTTATGCACTAACAACAATTGAATTCAAGGAATTACTGTGAATCCCCTAAGAGTTGGCTATGGTGGAACTTTTGGATGTGGAAAAGGGAAAATCAAGTAGCAATGTCACTCAACACATTTTTCTTAATCCTTTGAAATACTAATAGGACATGAAAATTGGCCATAGATTCACGACATTTGGCAGAGGCGGGATTTTAAAAGAAGATGTTTTAATTTTATTGTTTTTTTAAAACATTATTAAATTTGTTTTTATTAGAAAGGGAAATCAATTTTGGTAGGTTGAATATCTTATTAACATATAAACAACGGTTTTATATTCCTTCCATTTGAATTTGGGTTGTTTATAATTCAACAATAAGTAGTGGTTTTGAGAATTGTATACCTCATGGAGGCATGGAATTGGTTGAGTACAATCAAGTTTGAGAAGTATGAAGAGTTATTCAATCTCTTTTTTTAGGGGAAATTGTTTTCTTAATCTCTTATCCAATATCAATCACTACCAACGTTTTACATGATGTGTTCCTTTTGTAAGGATTGATATCCAAAACCTAAAAATGACTAAATCAACAATGTAAAGAGTAATTCTTAAACTTAGGATCAGATACCAAATGGCTACAAATGAGGATAGAGATTGAGTTATTTAGGAAACCTTTCATTTCCTTGTTAATTGTTGCTTAGTGAAAGTCTTAAATTTGAAGCATTAATATAGAAAGTTACCCCTATAAGGGAATCAATAGAATGGATTATTTTTTCCTACACTAAAGAGTGTTAGATGAGGAGAAGATTCACGGGGAATTGTGAAGTAGAGAAATGAGAAATATTCCTTATGCTGGTTAAGGCATTTGATGGGTATGTCATGTTTGATTGATGGTTGGAAGAGTTCCCTAGAATTATCTATAGTGAGAAAATTCATTGAGCTTGAAACCAAATGGATTGAGTTGAGTATTTCTAAGTTTGTAGCTTGATTTGTTCACCCTGGTGACCTCATAACCCAGTTTGTGGGTGGCATCCATCCAATAATCCTATAGTTGGGTGAAATTATTCTAATGCACAACTAGTTTCCTAAAAAAACTCTATTTAAAAAATAATTATTATATCTCTACTTATAAATATATAATCGAGTTTGGGTTTCTAATTGGAGAGCTCATCATGGCTAGAAATTGAGGATATATGGGTGACAATCAAATTAGTGAGATGGGTATATGGTTGAAAGAATTTTTAGGTGTCTCGAAAATTTTGGTCTCCCTAAGTTGAAATATCTTTTAAAGAGAGCCATGAACCTACCAGACTATGGGGAGGACATTGATCCAAACCCTAACTCAATATTTTGCTTAAAGGAAGAACTCCTTGAGATTTTTCATAGTTCAGGATCTTTCCCAAGTAGATGTAATTGACGATTGAGACAATCATGGTACTGAGGAAGGAAATGTGTGAAATAGATGATGTAGATAGGGCCAAATTTCCTATCAAGGACAAATACCCAAAAGAAATTTAGAGAGTACAATAAAAGCTCATTTTTGTGATTTAGGTTCATTGGGTTTGTGAACTCTAAGTCTATATGTGGAAGAGCATTCTGGAAAGATGAAAAAGTAGTATGTTTTCCTAGAGATATCATTCAATAGAATCAAAACATTCAAAGGAAAACATATCTTCTTTAATGTTTCTTGAAGTCACAAGCATCGTCCTTTTAGGGTTTAATTTAATTATCATTGGGTTTCTGTGGAGGAAGGTCAAAATTCGTACCAACCAGTTCATTGTTCATGCTTTCTTCTTTGGTCCATTTACTTTCCCTTGTTTATAAATGGATAAGAAGAACAACTTTCAAATTGAAACTTGTTAAGAAGCTTGTTTTCCCACGAGTAAAAGTAATTGTTTCAACCAATTAGTACTTGACTAAAAGAATAATAAAATGTTAAGTTTTCACATATATCAAATAAATAATTTTTTTTTAAAAATGTGAATATATACATGTTTTTTTACCATGAGTACCGACCTCTCTCTCAGCACTTTCAGACTTGAAAACCCACTTATCATCTAAAGCAAAGGCACAAGGAAAGAGAAAGGCACTAAAAGGAAGTGCATGACCCCGTATTGGGAAAACTATAGGACGATATGAGAAAGAGAGAAAAAATGGAATCAAAGAAAAGTCATTTCCATTGAAGGAAAACTCACACACCTACTCTTCAACCAAATGGGAAAGTTTCAATATCCAATATTATTACATATATAACAACATGTCACCTACTCCATGCCATTTACCTAGGCATACACATATCTTAACAAAGCTATTAATAAAAATTAATGACGGTTTCAAAAAATAGTTAACCATAAAAAATATGTCCTAACAAAGTGTTTGTTCATTCTTTAAGAATACCTTTTAAAAATGTTAATAGTATTTTGATGGGTAAAATGGCTCATTAAAGTGTCTGTAAAATACCTAGGAACGTGGGGGGTGTAGAAACGAACGCTTGCTCCTCCGTCTATTCTGGTTTTGAGTCTGAGCCATGGGGAGAGATTGTGACATTGGGTTTTAGGAGAGTGCCATTCACCCATCCTTATGTCAAGACACCAACAAGTTGGGCCAATTTCACTGCAATTGAGTCTCTTATTTATGCAACTATGAATGGTCCCAGCGAATGCATCCGAAGCTTTACTGGATTCTTCAGGTACCGACTATCATAGAGAGAAAAAAAATATCCTTTTTGGAATGTCTTCTTCTTCTTGATGTGGTGATCGTGCCAAGCCTTCTCAACTGTCTGGCGAAAGTCTGTGAGGATCCTTGAATCCTCAAGCTTCATTCTTCTTTCACGGAAGCAGTAATCGCAATATATAAGTACTTGAAGTAAGCATTTGAACTTAATAAGTACAGCTATGAATTGATGCCACGAACATGATCCTTAAGTAATCACGGATTAGTTTAGACAGACGTTGCACAATTGAATATTGAATCCTCTTCGTTCGTTCATGTGAGTGGTGGCATGTGCAATATATATATAAGCTGGGAACTACGAACTCTGTTGGCACCACTGCTTTTGTACCATATACTAGCTGAAAGGGTTTATTCTTATGCAGTCTCTTCGTGGTTGTGCGATACACCCATAGAACAACAGGAACTCTCTCATCTGAATCGTCTCAAGTTACGGAGCAGACCTTGGTTAAACCTTTAGAATTTTATTGAAAGCTTCTACTGTACCATTTTCTTAAGGATGGCAAGGACTAATTTTGTGTGTTGAATCATAAACTCCGTTGTAAACGTAGAAATAGTATGGCTTACAAATTGAGCACCTAGATCTCTAGTGAGGCTATGAGGGCATCAAAATCAGCTAATAATGGTGTTTAATATAAACCGTGTTGCAGTATGAGTGGAGCAATCTTTGACTGGTTCTGCTTCTTCCCACCTTGTGAGGTAATCGGTGGTCGTTATTATATATCAAACCTTAGAATGTCATGTTGGGGGTTAATAGGTCCATGAAATCAACTGACCATTTATCAAATGCTTGTAATTCTCTGACTGGATGCAAAGGTAGTTCATCTCTTCTAGAACGTTTACCAATTCGTTAACATACATCACACAACATGGCGTATTCTTTGCAATCTTTAAACACAATTGGCCACCAAATTCTATCAATGGGAAATTCTTTTAACAGATCAATTAATTGTATTGTATTATTTAATTATAATCATAATAATTTTTAACTAGTATTTTAAACTTAAAAATGAGCACCATATCCCATTTGAACGTCAAAGGTTCCTTATAAAGTTCTAATGTGGTGGTTTGAGACCCCACACATGGACCATGACATCCATTCTAAAATGCTATGGCATAAGATCCTAGATTTTTTCTTATACTATGGAATGGTCCTCAAGATTCTTAAGTCTTAATCCTGACTTCAAGTGTGCATTGTGATTTGATTATCTTCTCAAGAGCACTTATCAATATACATAATTCAATTAGGTTATAGGGAACTTATCTTTTTAATGAAAGCTTTACCAAAATCATTGTGGGAGACGCACACACCACTCAACCTTAGGAAAGCTTGCAATCAATAATATCTCAATGTAGATGCCATCCCTAATTGATGCTATGATATCACAAGGACATGGGTTCATTCTCACACTTTGGGCCATATTAGAGGTAGTCTCCCTAGTATAAAAATTTCAGTATCCAGAAGGTTGTACCCTCCTTATGATCTGTCCTCTCTCTCCCCATTTAGATTTTGTTCTAGTGAATAATAATCCCCTCCATGATGAATCCCCCACCAAGCCTTATGAACCCCCTCACATGTGGAAATCATATCTCATTTGATTTAGGTTTCCTTGCATAGTAAACTTTGGGTTTTATATAGCTTTTACTTAACTATTACAAAATCTTCATGCTTTGACATGCCTTTCAAGCACATGAATGATAAAACTTGCTTTCCTTCTTATAAGCAAAAACATTTCACTAGTGGGGATTTGTCTTGAACTCCACACTATGAATATTTGTTACATATTTACATAAAATACGACAACACAAGTCCATGCAAAATTGGAGGAAAACAAATGAATTATGTAAATTTCATAATTTTGTATATTTAAAATCAAGTGAAGAAATTGGCCATAATGTTAAATCACATGCACATGTTAGCCATGAATATATCCCTGAGAGTTAGATCAAGTTGTCATGACACAAACATGAGATATTAATTCCCTCAAAGTTGGGAAGGTCATGACTTCAAATATCTTTATTCCCTTATGATTAGGCTCTGTCATCAGGGTCGTCGGTTTACCACATTTACCATCCATGGATCATGAGGAAGTACTCAAAGGGATTTCCATGATATTTCCTTAGAAAAGAAATATTATCCATGAAGCTAAATCGCATGCACATCTTGATAGTGATTAGGAAATGCCCATGTCCTATGTTGTGTCTTAAGGCCCCACATATGGCATGTAAGGCTTAGAGATAGATCCCATGGACTTAGAACCTAGGTTTTTGCACCAAACTATGACCTTATCCCCAAGAAACATATCTATTTTTTCAAACTTTGAAATCATCACAATATCAAACTTGGAGGCCAAAGATTATGTATTATGGGCATGTGTGAATCCTTGTGTTACAAAACATGGCATGTGATCCCTGTAGAAATATATGTTATGTCCTAGTCCCTTTCCTTTTGATACCTATACCATGGCATGGGCATCAAGAAACAACCTTGGTATGTTAATTCTTAAAATGATGGACATATTTCTTTACAGGGGTGTTTAAAACACCCCCTCCAAAATTCATGAGAATTGAAATTTTGGGGGAAGTTTTAAAATAACTGCCCCCAAAAGTCCAATCCTCAGGACTTTTGAGGCGGGGGTTTAGAAACACCCCCCTAAAGGTGTTTTTGAAGACGGTTTTTAGAACACCCCCCCCCACCAAAGTCATGAGAATTAGACATTTGGGGAAAGTGTTTTTAAAACCGCCCCCAAAAGTTCAATTCTCATGACTTTTTTTGGGGGGCGTTCTAAAAACCACCTTCAAAAACACCTTTAGGGGGGGTATTTTTAAACCCACACGCCAAAAGTCCTGAGAGTTGAAATTTTGGGGACGGTTTGTTTTTTAAACTGCCCCCAAAAGTCCAATTCTCTTGAATTTTGAGGGGCGTTTTTAAGAACTTCCCCAAAGTCATAATTTTTTTTTTCAAGGGGGGTAGCAAAACCACCCCCAAAAGGGTATTTTGTTGTAGTGTCAACCCCATCATTGGCATCATCATTGATAGGGTCACTCATATGCCATTATGGTTTAGCATCATTCATCACCATTTGGATCCATGTCATGTTGTTACAATCACTCAAATTCTATTAAGGCCACTAAAATGTCGTTGATGACAACTAAATGTCATTAGAGCCATTTAGGTGATATTAATATGTCTCTCATATGTCATTATGAAAATTTAAGTGACATTAGGAGCAATAAGTATCCAGAAGTGTCATGACATGCATCACCAATGTGGACATCAACGTTGTCATCGTCATCATAATCAATGCCATATGGTACATCAACATCATCTTGATCATCATCCTCATTATCATCATCATCGTCAGCATTAGTACATGATCAACAAAATCATCATCATCATTGTCATTATGGTCACTCATATGCCATTAGTGTTTTTAATCACTCATCGTCATTAGGATTCATGTCATGTAATTGTTAAGGTAATTTATAGTCGTTACAACCATTTTGATGATAATAGGGTCATTTAGATGTCGTTACATACATTTAGGTGGAATCAATTAGGATCCAAAAGTGCAACCACATGCATAATCATCATTGACATCCACATCGTCATCATCATCATAAAATAAATCAACATCATTGTCATCATTGTAGTCATTATCAATGTCACCAGCAATATAATTGTGATAATAATGAGCAAGGAACTCTACTACCTCACAAGAATATGATATAGTCTTATACTTATCAAATCATATCCAATCCATATTATACATCATGATTATCGTAATTCAGCCTCATCATGATGTTAGGGAAGATCAGATACCATTAGGGTCTATCAAATTTTTTAGGGGACACTCAAATGCCATTATAGCAATTTAGTTGAGATTAAGGTAATTTACCCCTCATTAGGATTAATCAAGATCCAAAAGTGTCATGATTGCGATCATTTAGGTGCCACTATGATAAATCAAGATCCAATAGTACTATCACATGAATCATAATCATTGACATTGACTTTGACATTGATCATTGAAATTGATATATTTGATGTTATGTCGGACATTTTCCGAACACAATTCCTAGCTCTAAATCTAGTGTAATTCCTAGCACACTTCTTTTCGAAATTTCTGGCATTATTCCAGGCGTTATACCTGGCTCTATACCTGGCACTATGTTGGATTTTTTCTAGGCGCAATTCCTGGCTCTATACTTTGCACTATGTTGGATTGTTTTCTTGCCAAAATTATGGCGCACTTCCTGTTGCTAACCTTGGATCAATATATGGTTCTATGTTATTCAGGACGTTTTTTTGGAAGTTATTATGGGCGTTATATGGGATTCTTTTTTGGATGCTAATTGGGACGTTAATTGGGATGCTAATTGGGGTAATAATTGTGATGCTAATTGGGACGCTAATTGGGATGTTAATTGAGATTCTAATTAACATCCAAAATAGTGCCAACTTTTAACAAGGGATGATAATTGGGATGCTAATTGGGACGAGAAATGGGATGCAAATTGGGACGCTAATTGGGATGCTAATTATCATCAAAATAGCACCACATTTTAAAAAGGGATGCAAATAGCGCCATTAAAAGTTCCATCCCATGGAAAAGCATCCACTTTGTCCAAAAAATGATGAAAAATACACTAAAAGTTATAGTGGACACTAAAAAGGAAGCTAACAGAGATGTTAATCACAGGGTTTTATTGTAGTGGTAACAAAATGGTTAATGTACCACACTATGAGGGGGCGCTAGCATAAGGACCAATCAAGGGTCAACATAAGATCAAGAGGCAACAAGGGGGTTCATGAAAAAGTGGGGAAACAACCCCTACACCAACAATACCAAGGTGTGTCAATCAAGGTGGGATAATAACCCTTTTACCCATAGGACCAAGGTGTACCATCAAGGTGGGGACACAACTCTTTTACCCAGAAGACCAAGGTGTCAAACTGTTATATTCTCTATCAAGGTACATAGTCCATAAGTGTTGGATACCACAATAGTACATTTTATCATCATCATATAAAGAAGTTCCACTCCATTGTAGACCTATCATCCTATGTAAAACAATGGATCAGCAACTACAAGCAGCTTAGATTCCCTTGGTTTGAAAAAGACATAAGTAATATTTAAGGAATGTGTGCCATACTACATCAAAAGAAGAGGATTCAACTACAAGAAAATATGATTTTGGTTTCTTTCTTTTAACTCTATTATGTTTCTTCCAAACTATAGTTCAAAAATGCCAAATTCCAACTCCTAGAATGCAACCTCAAGCAAATTTTTTATCGTTATAAATTATGTGAGAAAATATTAGTAACATAAATTAAAGAGGCTACTGAAACATTCCACAAAACAAGAAGCCATAGTTTCCAGAGTTAGCCATTAAATTATATACTATAGTTTTGAGACTGAGTGAAAAGACTAAAATGAAGGTTCAGGGAACACCAAAAACAAATGTAATTGGCAAGTATTCAAATATATGGGCTTATAATATTTTTCCAATTAGAAAGCCCTTTTTGTGGACCAGAGAGGATGTGTAACTCCATACATAGCATGGAAGCATGTCTGCTGAGCTTTGAACCTGGGCCATCATCATGGCAAGCACTCCTACTTACCACTAAAACACATCCTGACAAGTATATGCAGTGATAAATATGAATGAGAGAACTTGGAAGAATTTACCAGCCTAAATCTATCTTGACCTAGATATATCAAGCACCGATAGGGATTAAATCCCTCAAGGTGATAACCTTTTATATATAATAATACAATGCCCATGTATATTTATAGTTATAAAGTAATATTTCAGCCAACATATTAGCATTATAGCATTACAGACAAATGTGACATGTCTTCCCCAAACTGGGATGTAGAATAAACCTCTTCACATAATCAATATATATAATATGTGTATGTACATTTATAAGTTAACAAAATACATAATCATAATAATAAAACAATTTTTATTTTGATTCAAAAACACATCTACAACTAAGCTCCAAAATGTTCCCAACCAATTCAGAGTCTAATTGATATTTTCTACATGAAAATGAAAACAAGTCAAAATAAAGACACCCTAATCACTCATTGAGCTTCGAACCGTTAAATCTATCAAGATTCAAACTTCAATGGAAATTTTGCTTACCATTATTGGTGAAAGGATCATATAATACATGCATGTCATCATTAGATTCGATGCTTTCATCAACTGCATCATCAACATTAGTAATTGTAACATCTGGTTTGAGTTGTGATGAATGAAGCATAGGTGGAATAAAAATTCTCATGTATGGAAACAAATACTTCCCAAGGAAATTACAAAGATGATACCATGCATGCATGATGTTTAATGGATAGTTATTCATAACAATCACACACAGAAGTTCAAATTCATAGCAAGCTACCAGAAACCAAGGAAACATCATTTCCTTTTGAGTTTAAATTATAGAACTAAAGCATGTAGATTATTGTTGGATCATCATACTCCATAGATGAGTTATAGAGACCCACTAGGGCATCCGTAACCTGAGATAAAAAATAAAAAAAAAATGATCAGATTCCATAACACAAGTAGTATATCTCTAGTGCATCATGTATAGATGGAATTCTATATGTGGATGTTATGACCATCATAATTACAATCATGTTACTATCCAAACGAAGCTCCACATGCTAACAACAATGCAGAGTGCATTGTTTTATTTATCCAATGAAAGCATTGACATCCCATATCTTTTCACATAAAGCAATCAAAACATGATGCAGTAAATTTTATCAACTCATATCTAGATTTGTGTGATGTCTTCTTTGGCAATAGACATAAATAACAGTTTGATTAGTTGTCACTACAATCAATACAAGGTCCCATCATTGAAGCAATGAGATTCAGAATGTTTGGAAAAATGGCTTTATGATATGAATTTCATGTCTATCTATGAACTAAGCATAAGAACAAATCAAGCATGTTAGCACCATTTTGGTTAACACATAAAAGGAAGGGGATTAAGGAGAAATGAAGATCTTATATGTAAGAATTTGGAAATATGACCAAGGGGTTATGAAATGGGTGTTAAATCAGAGACCAAGGTTTTCAATTCCCCATAAAAACATAAGATAAACTTGAAGGTGATTAAAAAATAAATAAAAGGTCACCTGTGGTATGCAATGAAGGTTTCAACGGTCCATATTTTCAAGCAGGAAGATTTACAGCAGGTAATGCATCTGTTGTTTAAATTTGCAAGGAAGAAGTAAACTTGGTGATCGGTGGAAAGTTTTAATGATCCACTAAAATCCATGGTGGAGGAATAAGGTATATAAGATCGACGACGTGGATAGAATCTGTTGTGGGAAGATGCACGGAAAAATAGGAATCGAGAGTGGGAAAAAAGTTTGAAGCATGGCTTAAATCGACGGTGGCGATGAAATATGGATAAGATCGGTGCTAGAGATGGGGTCTACAGGGAGAACATGCACCACTAATAATAAGTTTAGGATCAACAAAACTATTAAAGACCACCCTTGCTCAATGGTTGGTAGAATAGATGGATGAGATCAACGATTGTTAGGTGCAACGCCCAGAAAAGTTGCACACTATTTTAAAAATCATAGGATGGAAGAAAATAAAGGTGTTGGTTAAATGATGAAGGAAATCAATAGTGTGTGATGAATATTGGGTAAATCTACGATGTCTATTTGATTCGATAAGGGAAAGTGCACAGAATTTAGACATGGTGTTTTGCAGCGGGATAAGGAAAGGTTAATGTTAAAAGGTGATCAAGATCAACAGTTCAAGATAGAGATAGATTAAATATAGGGTTAAACAAATATATTCTCTTATGATATGCATGGGGATTAAAGTAGCATTCCACAAACGGAAAATAAACCACTTTCCTAGATTCCAAAACCACTATTTTAAGAATATTATAAAAGGAAAGAGCACTTTTTCAAGGATTATTTGTCATTTTGTGCATTGGGAGAAGAAGCATCTATGCATGGACAAGGCCAAGTCAGACAACTATTTTTCTAGCCGTCAAATTTCTAGGTAGGCCACGTTTTCACCCTTCAATTAGTATTTCAAAATGGATAGCGGAGGTGAAGTTGAGTACAAGATTCAGAGTTCCATGAGTTGGATGAATTTTTTGAAGATAGAGATGGTGGAATATTCAACACAGTTTTTCCTTTTGGCCTGGTTTACCAACTGAAAAACCAAACTAGAAACCTTGAAGGACTAGGGAACTGACCTACACGGCGTATTCCAATCCCAGTTTTATTATTTTTATCCAAACCAAACCCTAAATTTCCTAGATTCCATTGATTGGTGTGCATCAAATTACTCCTCCTCTGAGAGAGTAATCATGGACTATGCTAAAACAAAAATCCTCTTCCTTGTAAATTTCCTTGTCATCCGCAATTATCTTGTAGCCTCTCCTTCATTCACCATGAGCCGAGAATATTTCATCGAACAAGACCTAATTCAATATTTTAGGAATGCAACCATTGAAGAGAAGCATATATATTTTCTCTAAATGTTTTATATCTGATGTATCCCTTGCTAACCATCCTTTTCCCTTGGATTTCAACTTGTTTAAGGAAGAAACAAAACTTATTATTTCAATGTTGAGTCAATTCTTAGTTCTAGATACAAACAGGCATGTCCCTGAACAATTAATGAGTATGTTATTTAAAATCATTGTGACTCGTGATTTGGTCTGATTCCCAGTCCTCTCAACCCCTTTGTCTTAAATTTGATGAATTCCTAGATGAAAGAATTCACTCTCAGCTAGTGAATTTCCACAATACTAGGAACTTCAAGTTTTAGTCATACCTGATCAAAATGTTCATGTTTTTCAATGAAGAAAACTTGTAGCACCTAGAGATGGTACTTACATCGCAAATCGATAATGAATTTTTCAAATACATGAACCTATTGATGTTAGAGGTTTATAAAGTATTCTTTTAGAACAAATTGTTCAGATTGTTACCAGAGATGAAGGATACTTTGCAGTTTACTCCCGATAGAAGGATAGCGGATTGGTTTCTATTAGAAGAACATACTATCATTTGGGTGTATGGATTTACACATGAACCATATATTTTTCCAGCATTATTGACCCCTAGGTTGTTTTCCTTGGAGTTTATAAGACAAAAGTTAATTGTGGATAATGAACATTTTATCATTTTTAAGAAGGCTTATGAGATTAAGTTTCCATGGGTGGTTGGGCCATTCATTATAAAAAATTATAGTTGCACTCCATGTAATTAAAATTCTTCTACACGAGATGAATTTTAAGAAATATTTTGTTGTGAATTATGATCCACACCATGTAGTTTCACAAAAGAGGCAGCTGAACAAGAACAAGTCATTTGAGCATTAGGAGCTAGAAGGATTGGCTAAAAAAGTAAATTAGATGGATTATCAAACGCAGATGAAGGATACAGATATTTCATAGGAAAATCCATTGGCTATAATCAAATAAACTGAAGTAATAGTGGCCATTGCAAGAAAATTATAAGTGATAGGTAAGAGAACCCATTCAAAGGCCATAGAGAGAGAGGAAGAAGAAAGCTCAAAAACATCCAAAAGACAAAAGGATGGGTCTGAGGTAGAATTGATAGAGGTAATTAAAACTGAAAATAAAAAAGGAAAAGGAAGGGTCAAAGGCCCATCCTTTGAAATACAAGAGTATGAATTTTAAGAGATATCAGAAACATCAAGTGCAGGGTTGGTCAACACAGTGGGACTAATCCCACCCGTAGATCCTCAGGTCACTCTTCGAGTGCAAGGTTGGTCAACAGGGAGGACGCGAATTCCATGAAACCCCCAACGGTCTCCACCACCTCTACCTTCCAAGTCACCCAATTTTAGTGGTTTTGGAGCAATGACAGTGATAAGTTCCTATTACTATACTTACTCAACCCCCGTCTTATCTCAGAATACCTCGGAGGGTGGTGACTGAGTAGAGGAGGGAGGGCTATGCAAGGGGGTTAATTTCCAATGATTAAGTGAAAAACTGAAAAATCAACTTACAAGGTTTTAACTTAAGCCTTTAAACAAATTTATTTTCCTAAATAGTTAACCACACATATATTCAACCTAAAAATTTGCTTGCATAAATAGAAAGGTTGCTGGATAGTGGCGACAGAACCGCACTGATAGGCTGAACAGTCGAAGCAGAAAATCGAGAGATAGATCACTCTTATCGGGGCTAATGTGGTAAGGGGGTCGCACCTGTCATCCAAGAATAGGAAACAAGGTCACTCATTTTAGCCCAAAACAAGTGACTCATTCTACAGAGGAATCTCGCTCCTGTCGGGGAAAATGTAGTGAGGGGTTTGCTCTTATAGGGAAAATATAAGTGATGGGGTCGTCCTTTTCGTCCCTAAAGCAACGACCTAGCCTAGAAACGAAAATTTTCAAAAGTCGGAGCTGAGAATGGCCGACAGTAACTGGTACTGCGGTCGAACGAGCTCGGTTCATCCTCAAGAGGGATCCCCTAGTAACATAAATGGAAATAAATGGAAATAAACTTGTTAAACAACTACTTAAAAATCTAAAAAATGAACTAAAACTGGGGATCTTGTGGGATCGACCTGGTATGGTCGCCAAACTGTAGAAGGGAAGAAGCCCTAGATACATGCAGAAGCACCTACCTTTTGTCTATAGGATGGAAGGGTAGAGTCAACTGAATGGAAGAGAACCTGCAATGAACTATTTGCAATAAAATATGGAGAACCTGCAGCAAAAAATGTTAGAAATAAACTGAGCATAAACGAGATATCTAAACAATAAACTGAAAATAAAAACAACACATTGACATCATTATACCTCATGTCTTTCTGGAAGATGGGACACCATGCCCTAGCTCAGGAAACTACCTCTCTCTACTGGTTTGGGTGGTATGGAGCAATGCTCAATATATAGGAAACTAGACTAGTGGAGCAAAGGGAATGAGAGGGATTAATGGCTTGAGAGAGATGGCTCCTCAAGGCTCTCATACGGGAAGAGTACCAGTAGGAAGATAATGAATGAATTGAGAGTGACCCCCACCCTTGTATTTATATCATTTTTCTCAAGTTTTAGGGTTTTTATCTCTTGATCAGGGTTTCAAGCCCTTTCTAGGCTTTTAATCCCCTTTCCGCCTCTTTTTAGCTTCGTTTGGGGTTTTTAGCCCCTTTTAGGGGTTTTAGCCCCTTTTTGAGGGGTTTATCCCCTTTGTGAGCTATTTATGGCTCCTTTATGGGGTTTCAAGCCCTTTTTGATGTTTTTTGAGCCTTTGAGGTGAAAACATAGGTTAATTAAGGGTGTGGGGGTTAATAGGGGTTAGGAAATGGATGTCTTTATGTGGTGTAGGCCATGTAGAGCGAGTCATGTGATTTTTTGGGTTAACAGATCTTGTGATTGTGTTTCTATCAGTGATTCTTGATATTGTTGTGATTTTGAATTGAACACTATTGAATCTAGTCTAGCATATGAAAAACTTAACATGGTATCAGAGCTAACCTGATTAGAGCAGCTTTCACAAGGTGAAATTCCCCCTCCTCTCTCTCCGAAAGAAATTAGGGTTTCTGTAAAACTTGGAGGATTGAATATCTGCTTGTATATAAAGTTACGCCCTCCCAGAGCCCATCTATTGAGCCCTATATCAAATTTTTTGGGTGTCTAGATCTTCGGGAAAGCCAGACCCGAGTTTGGCAGTGAACGAGAAAAATTGTAGTGAAACAGAACCAGAAAAGCTGCAGTGATACAACTTTGCAAGTAGGATTTGAGGACTGAAGATTAGGGATCTCTGGAAAGTAGTTGAACCAACCAAATTGCCTCCTCCAAGCGCATATACTGCTAAGGTCAAACTCCTATTTTGACAATTTTCATTTTTGAGTGACTTACTGGTCAATATGGCCCCAAGCACTAAGCTTGAGGAAAAATTGGAGGGCCTAGAAAACTTCCTAGCTTGGAAGTATAGGATTGGCCTCATTATGAAAGAGAATGGTCTTGAGAAGTACATCAAGAATGAGATTATAGAAACTGAAGAAGTTGAAGCCAAGGAGAAGCATGAACAAGACCTAATCAAAGGAATGAGGATCGTTGCTGATTCCATTAAGGATCACTTGATCCCTTAAGTGTCATCCAAGAAGACACATAAGAAAATGTATGATGCACTTTCCAGAATGTATGAAGGAAAGAACATTGACAGAAAGATGAATCTAAGAACTCAATTGAAGGGCACCAAGATGAGAAAAGGAGAGTCTATTCAAGATTACATCACAAGGATCTCCCAAATTAAAGAGAAGACAAGTGCTATTGAAGATACACTTAATTAGGATGAATTGGTTATGACTGCTCTCAATGGCCTCACTATACCTTGTGACTCATTCATCCAAACTCTATGTCCCAGAAAAGAAAGTATGATGTTTGACATACTATGGGAAGATTATGATACAAGAAGAAGCTAGAGTAGCCAATAGAGAAGCTCTTCTTAGAGAATATGATTAGGCTCTAGCTACCCATACTAAGGAAAGAAATCAATCAAAATTCAAGAAGAGTAATCATAACCCTTCAAAGAATAAATTCCATAGAAGAAAGATGAAGAAGGATTACTCAAGTTATCAATGCTACAACTATAATAAGTGAGAACATATTGCTATAAAAATGTCCATAACTAAAGAACAACAACAACAAAAGACATCATGCTCATCTAGATGAAGTTGAGAATGAAGAAAGACCTCGAAAGAGAACTAGAGGAGAAGATGTAGAGGAATATGTGTTATTATATGCACTCTCTAGACCTGTAACACCTGGAGAAGATACATGGCTTATTGATAGTGGTGCATATAAGAACATGATAGGAAAGAAGACAACTCTGTCAAATATTGAAGAGAATAACTCTTTCCAAAAAGTATAATTGGGAGATGACTATCAATATCCCATCAAAGGTATTGGTGAATCAAGCTACAAGCTTGACTCTGGGACCTCCATGAAGATGAAGGAAGTACTATATGTACCAAGTTTGAAAAAGAACCTACTCTCCATCTCATATCTAGACAAGAAAGGATATAGAGTTGATTTTATAGATGGAAAAGTACTCATGTGGTCCAAGGGTAAGACACTTGAATATTTTGTAGTCATTGGAGAACAAGAAGGAGGAATGTACAAGCTCAAATGACATCTAGAGACATCCCTTTTCCATGAGACTACCGGCTCAAGTGAATTATGGCATAGGAGACTTGCTCACATCAACTAAAAAGAATTGCCCTATGTAAGAAATGTGGTAATAGGGTTACCAGATCTCAAGATCAAATATGAGGGAACCTGCAAGGGATGTGCATTGGGAAAGAACATCAAGAATCCATTTTCAAAAAGTGACACAAAGACTAAAGGTACGTTGGAACTAATCCATTCTGATGTATGTGGTCCTATGCCCTCCATTTCCTTAAGTGGATATAAATACTATATCACATTTATAGATGATTATTCAAGAAAGACTTGGATACATTTTTTGAAGAATAAAAGCGAAGTTGTTGTGCTCCTACCCAACAGCCTTAAAAAAAACAAATTTCATCAAGCAAAATAAAATTTTGCTTGATGAAATATTTGAATTTCTCATTTCAAGTTACGGAATCAGGAGCTACTGAAACAGTGAAATTCCATTGTTTTTATAACCTTGGGAACTATTGTTATTTGGAAAAATTACTATATTAAAACCATTATTTTGAATGGATTTGTGTCTCAAGTTAGGGGATAAGCACTTTTTGTTTATATGCTTTCCATCATAGCCTAACCATAATCCTTATTTGAACAATCATCATTTGGCATGTTTTATTTGTGTTTTAATTGCAAGTTTAACAAGGTTGTGGAACATGGAATGTTAACTATTTCGTGCTTGGGTACCTCATCAAAGTCACGCAAATATTTATCCCTAAGGTTTATCCTCCAATCTTTGAACTATGCTCAATCTAACCACAAGCATTTAATCTCGACCTTCGTAATGCTTCCCGTACGCGGCTTATATTCCTCATTTAATGGTTGGGGTTGATATAATGGGTTATGTGATAAGTGTTTCCATGCAGCATACTCACCATTTCTGAAGGTTGGAATTATCACGTAGCAAGGTCTGTGCTTTAACATCCATGGTTCTTTGCTTATGGTCAGTTTAATTCGCATCACCATCCCCGAATCCAATCCACTTGGTTGAGGGATGCTATGTCATCATTCAACACGTACGTAACTCTTTAATGACATTCAATTTTAGTACGAGTGTAGTGTCATGTCTTCCTGCTCATTGAACACCTGTGCTTCATTCAATTCGTGGATATATTTCAATCAAGCTGAATAAATAATGGCTAAGTGAGGTTGTTCTGGATTCTTCACCATATTTTGCCATTATTTGATCACCTCTCTGTATAATCATTCCTGTTCGCTCATGCCGATTTCACAGGGTTTCCGTGTGAGTTTCTCCATGTCGTATTTCCTTTATGAAGAAGTCAGATTTCATTTTCCATGGTTTTTGCTTGGCCTGTGTTGTGAATGGTCTCTCTCCAGTGCTCTAGGTTATTGCAGCCCGTTGTATCTCCTCTTTACACAACTGTGTACATTCGCACTCGTAGTTATGGCCCCAATTGTCAGGGTTGAACCTGATAATACGAAGCTTCTAGATGAGGATCTGGAACTCCTAGCCAAAGTAGAGGCAGTCGGGTGGCTTTCCTTTTTCCGCAAATTCGTAGACTCGAACCTTGAAGTTACCAGGTTGTTTTCCCTCTCGTTGGTTAATGGCAGAGCCAAGGTGGCTGACCTTCAGTTCATAGTGGATGAGCACACAGTCGCTTTGGCCACAGACCTACCTTTAGCAGGTGAATGCTGGTTTAAGTCTAAACAGATCAAATCTACCGAATGGAGGCAAATGCTGAAAAACCCCTCCCATGAAGTGTCTTTCAGGGCTGGTGTGTCGCGCAAGTATTTTAAAAGGGAATGTAGACCTGTGTTAGAGGTCATTCACATGTATGTTACTTGCGAGGGTCGTCTTTCTTCTGCGTATGTTTATCATCTTAGGTTAATGACTGTATTTCTTGGTCAACCTATCAAATTACCTCATTACTTAGTCCAAAGAATGATTAAAATTTCTGCGGCCATCAAGAAAGGGCCTAAAAATATTGGTCGAAGTCTATTCCACCATGGTCTTGTTAGGATGTTAGTGGAAGTGAAACTGTCTAAACGGAACCAGACCTGGGATCATTTTCTTGAGCAAAACGGTTTCATGGCGTTTTTCCACTGCCAATTTGACTGTGCAGAGGAGTGTTTTCAGCATCGGCAGCCTTGTGAAACCCCAATTCCACCTGCATATGACCCTCTACCAAACCCTAATGCTCATGTAAACCCTAGCGTTCAGAAGGATTGATCTCCTGCTCCTATGCAAAGTCCAGGCTCTCCCGTGCGTCCTAAATGAAGGAGGGAATCCTTAAATCTTTCCCCAGTAACCCTGAACCGTGATGATGAACCCTGTGGATAGACGAGTGAGAAACCAAGGGTTAGGGTTATGGGCAGATTAACTAGGAGTATGGTGGAAAAAGCTAATACTATTAAGCCTTCTGTGAAGGACAGTAAATACATAGAGACGATTGTATTAGATGATGAGGAGCATGGACCTGTCTCTCATGATTACCCTGATATGGATCCCAAGCCTGTGACTCACCCGATAGAACACAGCCCTCATATTCCTGATAAGGATCCCCAAATGGATTTTGTGCCAGATCTGCAAATCAAGGGTCAAACTGCTGAAGGGGATCCAGTTGGTTCATACCGAATTAGTGAAGCAGTCCACCCACTATTCGTCAATTGCTTGCTTGATAAGATATGTCGCATGGAGATAGAAATAAAGGAATTAGTGACACTTAATGATTCTGTGAAGGCTGAGAACATGAGGCTGCAGGAGAACTCTGATTCATCTAACAAATGCATCCTGTGCTTGAAACGACACAAGAACAAGTTAATCCGGAGAGTTCTGAAACTTCAACATAAGAATCACAAAAATAAAGAAAGAGTTCATGAGTTGAACGCTCAGGTCACCTTGATGCAGCTAAAGGGCCCTTCATAGGCTCCATTTTCTCAAATACCAGCCACTGGTGTGAACATACAGGTTTACAATACCCCTATTAGACCATAGCATTTTGGGATACTCACGTTTTGTACAGATGTCTAGAAAATAATTTCAGGTTTGAAGTATGGAAGTAGAAGCAGCAAATGATATGAGGTTATTTTTATTTTCCAGGTATTGTTTTGAGTTGATTAGTGGGTTATGTAATTCAGGTTAATTACCCTCGCGTTTTGTGCTAATTCTTATTGTTTTGATATTGCAGATGATTTGGTCGATTTTCAGATGCGCCTTTCCTGGATTTTGTTGATCATATGTTTCCAGGATTATCTCCCAAGAATTGTGATTGTGGATATATCGTCCTCCAGGTGTCACTAATCTACTAGTTTCTCCATCATTTTTGGTTTAGCGCTATAGTCTAAAGTCCTTTTGATTTCAGGATATCGTAATCTGTAAAAAAAAATAAAAAATGACAATTTCATTTGTCATTTTTCTTTTTTTAGCTGAAGTTGGTTAAGATTGCATAGTGTAGATCCCTTTTTCCTGGTAAATCAGAAATATCTCTATACGAGATCTATTATATATAAAGGAGGTACAGTTTGTAGGATAAAAGGGTCGATGGTTGGGAAAAGGAACAAGGCAAGATCAGGTCACTTTGACATTTCTCTGCAACTAAGACAATTTCTTGTTTGTAGTTACAACATCTTTTGACTGAAGATATTATAAGCATATTTGCAGTATTTTCATTATGGAGGTGTACTTGTAGTATCGTATGATCTTGCTATCTTCTTTCGCAGTCTTTATGTTTTGTCACTTTTCTTTGAAGAAATGTGCAAACATGTTATGTTAAATTGTCGATCTGTCCTGGGTTAACTTGTATATTCATGTTATGTATTAAATTTTGATGTTATCATCCAAATATATATATATGATATACTATTTCTGTGTATTGTCTTTTTCTTTCTCAGAATTTCTTCTGAAGATTTCGAGATTGTCCACACAGCATTGTTAATTATGAGTTAATTCTAGGATTATTATTATTATGCTCCTGATCAGGATAGGGTATATAGAATATATGTGTGTTAGCTGTTCATTTAATTCAAAGAAACTAGATTGAAATCTGATCTTCATATTTGCACTATGTCAAAATTATCGTTTAATCTTATTATTGATGTACATATGTCTATATTGTAACTTATATGATCGGTTTAGTTTTTTAAACATTTTCTTCTCCATTTACTTCTGTAGACATATGTTAACTGGTTAACTAGATGAATTTTCAGTTTTTAGTTGTGTATCATATGAATTAATTTGCTAATCGTTTTAACTTTTTCTTTTGTATATTCATAAGTGTAGTATACATTTAGCTAACAAACATTTACTTTATTTCTTTCCTTTTAGTCTCCTCCTGTAATCGGGAGTGATTTAAGAGAAGGAAACGGGGCCTTAATCCCGTCAGAGACAGCTATCTAACGACTGAGAGCAGCCTTTGAAAGCTCTTGGATCGAGTTGTCTCTTAGTTGACTATTGTGCCGATTTGGCCCATCAACAATGGTGCTAGAAGGAGGGCCAGTGTAAGCAAATGGCTGATGAAAACAATCCTATTCACAACCTTAATCAACCCTCTAGTCCTCAATTTACACCACTTTCTCGATCAGGTGATTTTCGGTCATCATCCCAACGACAAACATTCCAATCATCCAAATTAGATGAGACCCCATTGAACGATACTGTTCGAAGTATTATTCATCATTTCAACTCTAGCATTGCCCATCCACCTGAAGAACTCGACCAGTTTGAACAGGCCATCAACGAATCCCGTAGGATCTTAACTAGAGCTTATTCAAATCTCACCGGGATCCAACCCACCGAATTTCCTCTTCCACAGATCATACGTCTGCACACTCTCCATATTGAGTCTACTTCTGAAGAACAGTATCAACCTTTAGGTGTCTTCCCTAACCATCAATTACAACAGTTTTTAACAGACACCGATCAACCTTCATCCTCTTTAGGACCACCTTCCACAGGAGGATCTGGTCGACCCCCATCACCGCCACACTTGTCTCCTCACATTTTTCAAAGACCACCTTCACTACCTTCACCAAGGAACATGGCAAACCCAAAACCAATTCCCACTGCCAATTTGCCATGGTTAGCATAGGATGTAGTTGCGATTCCAGGTGATCAACATGCTCTGCCAAAGCATCCTGAGAAATTGTTGCCCAAATTCAATCCCGAGCTGAAAGAGCCTGCAGAAGACCATGTGAAGAAATTCATGCTAGCATTTCAGTTTTTGAATGTTGAGCACGAATTTGTAGTCTTCCGGATTTTCCCTTACACATTTGAGGGCAAAGCCTCGACTTGGTACTTTTCGCTTACTGTTGGTTCTATTACCAGTTGGAACGAATTCGAGTTGGATTTCATGAATAAGTTTGGAGACGATAAGACTCCAGCCGTGTTGGTTTTGGAATTATATAGGATTCGTATGGAAACCAAGGAGAAATTCAAATACTTTAACGAGAGGTTCCTGACTCTTAGAAACAGAATCGCTGCCACCTCAAGGCCTGCTGAAGATGTTACTATTGAATTCTATACTTCAGCTTTACCCGTGTCTATGGCCATGTTTGTCAGGAGAGCTGCCAAACCCACTCTCACTGAAACCTTTGATGAAGCCATTAAGGTCGAGAAGGACATGTCTTCTATTAAGGAAAACCCTGGGGTAGACACGGATTCTGCCTCCTCTTCTCACAAAAAGAATGATAATCCTGCCAAAACCACAAATCCCGATAAGAAGGATCAAGACGCACTAGACTTAGACAGCCTGCAGAGATTCATAAAGAAGCTATCCAACGAAAATTATCATTGATCTAAAGAAAAGTAACTCTGAAAGTATTCCAAATAAAGATCCACCCAGACAGCCTTTTAGAAAAATACAGCTGCTAAACAGACTCCACCTTCTAAGGCTAGTAACGTAGATGAAATTAATAGCTTCCTAAAATTATTGGTCTCAGGCTTAGAAATGTCAGCTGAAAGTGAAACCCAATCTTCAGGACAGACTTCTGAGGATTCCCAAGGTATAGGTAATAATCCTGAAGAAAAACCTCCTCAAATTATCAGTCACTTCTGGGATACCACAGAAGCAATCGACGATGAAGAGGTTGCTGCTATAAATGTCAATCAGCATCAATATAATACTAGGAGCAAGAAAAATCAGTCCTAAGGGGAACCCTCCACAACACCTATAGATGATAGTTTAACTGTCAAAACAAGGAACCAACCTTCAAACACTAAGTCTACGTCTTCTCTTGATTTAGAGTATGATCCGGTTGAGGATTTGAAGAAGCTCCGAGCCAATATTTCTATCTTCAAACTCTTCAAATTGCCTGCTATTCGAGACAAGATTATTCAAGGTGTTTCTCTAAATAAAAATGGCAAAGCTTCCTCCACTCAAAACAATTCTGCTAGTACTAAAGACACTCCAACTTCAGTTAACACCTCGTCCATAGGTAAGAAATCAGATTCCTCAACTCCTCCTTTTCTGCTCACATTTGAAATTTGCAATCGTAAGGTACACAATTGTATGATAGATTCAGGGGCTTCAAAGAACGTCATGCCATATTCGGTGTGTAAAAAACTTAATGCAGTCCCCATTCCATGTGATACAAACATTGTGCAAGTTGACCAATCTAACGTAAAGGTGATAGGGAAGCTGAATGAAGTACTGATAAGGTTATCCTCAAACCCTCAGGTTCATTTCATCATTGACATAATTGTTGCAGATATCCCTGAGGCATATGGCCTATTCCTCAGCAAAGATTGGTCTGAAAAATTGAAGGGATATTTCGCAACGAACTGGTCACACTTATGGCTGCCCCATAATGGCCGCCCAAACAAAATCAAAATTGATCGAGAGCGTTATATGAAGCACACGGTCACCGAACTGGATGACTCAAACGAACCAGTGTTATTTGTTGATACTTTATTGGGCAATTACATGGTTGATTCCTTTTTCGGAAACTTTGAGGCTGAAACTTCATCAGTCCAAAATCCAGAACAGTAGTCTGAAGTTTTTCATTTTACACAAGTTACAGACGACATTCCAACTGTAAATACAATACTTTTAGACTTGAATAATGGCCTCTGGTCCCTATACTTTGATGGATCTAAGTCAAAGGAAGGGGCTGGGGCCGATTGCTTGTTAATAGATCCCCATGGAAAAAGGTATTTTGTTTCCTGCAGGTTGGATTTTGAGTGTACTAATAATATTGCTGAATATGAAGCCCTTATTCAAGGACTGAAAAAGGCAATTGATCTAGGAGCTAAAGCTCTGGTAGTATCAGGAGATTCTGAAATTATCATTAGACAGGTATGCAACACTATACATTGCATTGTTGGTCATCTAAAAAATTACCAGATGGAGGTGTAAAATTTATTATCATCGTTTGAAGCTTTTAATATAAATTCTATTCCTTCTTATTTGAATCAAGAAACAGATCTATTAGCGAATGTTGCTTCAAGGCTAATTCCATCTGAAGGGATACTTGTTGATTCATTCTCTGTTGAACTGCTTTTTAGGCCTTCCATACCTGATAATATTCTCAATTGGAGAGTCATTGACCATGATGAGAAGTTAATCGAGTTCTTGACCATGAAAGACACCTTCAAAGACGCAGTCATCGATGAGATAACTCATGATGAAGATCTGTACAACTTTTCGGTAATTCACAAACCTTGTTCGATTGAAGAATCTCTTAATCATGTCAGCACTATTCCTAAATCTATAATTAAACTTGAGAAGTTCTTTGATTTGAAGGATAAATTTAAAGGTGCAAGGAACTGTAAAACCAACAGCTCTACTATGCAATCTGAAGTCATAAATTTAGGCACCGAGCATAATCCTCAATGTGTCAATATGGGCAGTACATGTACCCCCCAAGAAAAAATAGCCTTCATACAACTCTTTAATGAGTTTAAAGACATTTTCGCTTGGACATATGACGATCTCAAGACATTTGATCCAAACATAATGCAACATGTCATCCCGATGAAACAACAGGCTAAACCATTCCAGCAGAAGTTGAGGAAAATGCACCCTAGCCTAGAACCGACTGTTAAGAAAGAGCTTAACAAACTCCTGGCTTCTAGAATAATCTTTCCAGTGCGGCACACGTAGTGGGTGGAAAATCTCATCCCAATTAGAAAGAAAAATGGTGAGATTAGGCTATGTTTATTTTCAAAATCTAAAAAAGGTTTCAGAAAAGGATAATTATCTCGTTCCCCCTATGGAAAAGATCTTGCAACAGGTATCTGGATCTGAAATGTTCTCACTTTTAGATGGCTTCTCGGGGTACAATCAAGTATTGGTATCCAAATCAGACCAGTTGAAAACAACCTTTAGAACCCCTTGGGGAAATTATGCTTACAGGAAAATGCCATTTGGTTTAATTAATGCCGGAGCAACGTTTCAAAGGGCGATGGATATTGTGTTAAGAGGCCTAATCAGCCAATCTGTTGTCATTTACCTAGATGATGTAACTGTTTTTTCAAAAAACAGGGCTGATCACCTAACACATCTTAGGAGGGATTTTGAACGTTGTAGGAAATATGGGATTTCCCTGAATCCCAAGAAATCTATCTTCGCGGTTACAGAAGGTAAATTATTGGTTTTTGTAGTTTCAAAACAAGGTATCAACATCGACCCTGAACGAACCCAAGCCATATCACATATTTCTATGCCTCACTCAATGAAAACTATGCAATCATTTTTGGGGAAAATAAAATTTGTCTCCAGGTTTATTCCTGGGTTCACTGAGATTGTTAGACCCCTTTAGAAAATGATTAAGAAAGATGCTGAGTTCAAATGGTCTGCTGAAGAAAAGCAATCTTTTCACGATATATTAAAATCTATTTCTGAAGCACCCACCTTAACGAGCCCTAATTTCTCCAAACCATTTATTTTGTACACCTTTGCATCTGACTCTTCGTATGCCGTTGTTTTAATGCAGAAAAATAAGGAAAAAAATGAAGCTCCCATTGTGTTTACAAGTTCTGGTTTTAACGGCGCGGAGCTCAATTATCCAGAAGTAGACAAACAAGCCTTTGTTGTTTTTAAGTCAGTAAAAAATTTTCGGCCTTATTTGCTGAAATCTCATACCAAGGTTACTGTACCATATTCCGCAGTCACAAATATTTTGGTGCAAAGGGACTTGGGTGAAAAGCGAGCCCATTGGGTTACAGCACTTCAGGAATATGACCTGGAAATCAAGCCTTTGAATATTGTCAGAGGACAGGGACTTTGTAAGTTAGTAGCTAGATCTACATACATCTCAGAGTCTGATCTACATTTTATCGATGAAAATTCTCTGTTTGAAAGGGAAGTTGTTCCAATCTCAGCCCCCTCTGATTCCTGGTATCATGACATTAAGTTTTTTCTATTGCATGGAAAATGCTCCCGAACATTTAGATTCATGTAGCAAAAGGGATTTGAGATTAAGAACTGCCCCTTATCAGCTGATCGATGATATTCTATTCAAAAAAAAAATTGAAGGGTTTCTCCTTCGTTGATTAGAAAGAAATGAAGCTGATAGTCTGTTGCTTCAATTACATGCAGGACCAGCTGGGGGACACTTTGGCGGGGAAACCACCGCGCATAAAGTACTCAAAGCTGGATATTACTGGCCTACTTTGTTCAGAGATGCATATGCCTTTTCTAGGAAATTTCAGGAGTGTCAGAGAGCAGATGGAAGACTTAATAAAGCAGCATTACCTCTCCAGCCTGTTGTCGTTGAAGTTCCATTTCAACAATGGTGTTTGGACGTTGTTGGTCCGATTACGCTAGCTTCCTCACAGCAGAACAAGTACATTCTAACGGCTACTAATTATTTCACCAGATGGGTCAAATCCATTCCTTTGCGAGTGGTTAACTCAAAACAGGTGATATCATTCCTTGACTCTTCTATTGTCACCAGGTTTGGCGTTCCAGAATCTTTGATCTTTGACAATGCAACCTATTTTTCTTCTTTAAAATTAACAGAATACGTATTGGAAAAAGGTATAAAATTGAAGTATTCAGCTAATTACTATCCTCAAGGTAATGGATTAGATGAATCCTCCAACAAACATTTAATCAAGATTCTAAAACGCACAGTGGTTAATCATCATAAAAATTGGCACAAAGCCTTATCAAATGTCATGTGGGCCGACAGAGTGACTCCCAAAGCTGCCATAGGTAATTATCCTTTTTTCCTAGTATACGGTAAAGAAACCATTTTACCTCCCCATCTATTCTTACCCTCTCTACAGCTCTCCCAGTTAGTGCAGGAAATAGGTTGTTCTGCCATGGAACATCAGATTAATACTCTGCTTAAACTAGAAGAAGAAAGAGAGTTAGCTAGAAAAAAATTCGACCAACACCAGAAGACAGTGGAACGCTGGTTCGATCATAGAAAATCATCTAGTAGATATTTTGAAGTAGGTGACCTAGTTATGAAATGGGAAAAAGAGCACAAAGAAAGAGGAAAACATACTAGGTTCCAATGCCTGTGGCTGGGACCATTTATCATTACAGAAAATCTCGGTCCTAGCACATTCAGGTTGCAGACGCTGGAGGGAGACATCGAGAACCTTTCAGTAAATGGCCATCTAATCAAAAAATATTTATGTTGATACCCCTTGGGGGATTTTCCTGTACATACCTTGTGTTATTTTCTCGGTTTGTGAATTTTTTTTTTAGTGTGTTCATTTTATTGGTTTGTTTTGAATATCCTCTAGCATCTATTTGCTGTTTCATCTGCATAATTTTAAGAGAGATCAATTGATTTAATCTCTGGCTGATGACTTTTCATCAAATCTTGTGGATGACTTACAAATCATGCATCATGATCTTTACTATCCTGAGTATTTCCATGCTTCCCTTAAAAGTTCACTAATAACTGTTTTACATCTTGAACAGTGAACGGTTTTTCTGCCTTTCTAAATCTTACCAGAAACTCTTAAGTCATATAAATATAAATTAACAAACCGAGCCTCCACAAATATTTCTCCAAAAGGATTAGGGCAGTATTTGTCAAAGGTTATCTATTCAAGTCTTTTACGCCACCCCCTCTCGTAAAGAGAATTAGACTTTCCTCCCCGTCTGTTAAGATAATCTCATCTGAGATTAAATATAACTACAATCTGGTCATGGTTGGATTTGAATACAAAAGCAATTAATTTTTATAATAATCTGAAGGACAGAGGGTCTCATTACGAGCCAGTCTGTTCAGGATCATGAATCTGCATTTAGTGACATTGTCGCTTCCGGTCACCAAGCCGGGACAATGGCCCTTGGATAAAACACTAAGGGATAAAAGGTCTCATCGCGAGACGGTTTATTCACTGTAGTGTAGATTGGTGACTAACATGGTTAGTACCTAGTCACCAAGCCAGAGCCATGGCCTTCAATTATTTAAAAAAAAAAACACATATATATTTCAACCTAACCAGAATTGTCTATCTATAGCTGGCAGATGGGATACTGGCATTCTTTGGGCTCTGAAGCAACCCTATTGAGGCTATGGACGCCTGCTGGCAACAAGGCCATGCTTGTGGTATCGAGACTTTATCCTTCAAAACCGAGCCACCTATTTCCTTATTTCATTTGAACTGAGTTTTGCATGAGACCTGATCTTTAGTAAATAAATAATTAAAAATGTAAATTTCTGGTAAGATTTAGAAACATGGAATCCCTGAATCTATTTAAGATGCAAAATATTGAGTTCTGTAAAATGGTATACATGAGGGATCTAATTTCTTTTTGATTGCATGATTTCAGGCCAAGAAAATAGAGATAACTGTTTCGCCCAGTCAGTCACCATCTGTTGTGCTCCTACCCAACAGCCTTAAAAAAAACAAATTTCATCAAGCAAAATAAAATTTTGCTTGATGAAATATTTGAATTTCTCATTTCAAGTTACAGAATCAGGAGCTACTGAAACGGTGAAATTCCATTGTTTTTATAATCTTGGGAACTATTGTTATTTGGCAAAATTACTATATTAAAACCATTATTTTGAATGGATTTGTGTCTCAAGTTAGGGGATAAGTGATTTTTGTTTATATGCTTTTCATCATAGCCTGAACATAATCCTTATTTGAACAATCATCATTTGGCATGTTTTATTTGTGTTTTAATTGCAAGTTTAACAAGGTTGTGGAACATGGAAGGTTAACTATTTCATGCTTGGGTACCTCATCAAAGTCACGCAAATCTTTATCCCTAAGGTTTATCCTCCAATCTTCGAACTATGCTCAATCTAACCACAAGAATTTAATCTCGACCTTCGTAATGCTTCCCGTACGTGGCTTATATTCATCATTTAATGGTTGGGGTTGATATAATGGGTTATGTGATAAGTGTTTCCACACAGCATACTCACCATTTCCGAAGGTTGGAATTATCACGTAGCAAGGTCTGTGCTTTAACGTCCATGGTTCTTTGCTTATGGTCAGTTTAATTCGCATCGCCATCCCCGAATCCGATCCACTTGATTGAGGGTTGCTATGTCATCATTCAACATGTACGGAACTCTTTAATGACATTCAATTTCAGTACGAGTGTAGTGTCGTGTCTTCCTACTCATTGAACACCTGTGCTTCATTCAATTAGTTGATATATTTCGATCAAGCCGAATAAATAATGGCTAAGCGAGGTTGTTCTAGATTCTTCACCATATTTTGCCATTATTTGATCACCTCTCTGTATAATCATTCCTGTTCGCTCATGCTGATTTCATAGGGTTTCTGTGTGAGTTTATCCATGTCGTATTTCCTTTATGAAGAAGTCAGATTTCATTTTCCATGGTTTTTGCTTGGCTTGTGTTCCGAATGGTCTCTCTCCAGCGCTCTAGGTTATTGCAGCTCGTTGTATCTCCTCTTTGCACAACTGTGTACATTCGCACTTGTAGTTATGGCCCCAGTTGTCAGGGTTGAACTTGATAATACGAAGCTTCTGAATGAGGATCCGGAACTCCTAGCCAAAGTAGAGGGAGTCGGGTGGCTTCCCTTTTTTCACAAATTTGCAGACTTGAACCCTGAAGTTACTAGGTTGTTTTCCCTCTCGTTGGTTGATGGTAGAGCCAAGGTGGCCGACCTTTAGTTCATAGTGGATGAGCGCACAGTCGCTTTGGGCACAGACCTACCTTTAGCAGGTGAACATTGGTTTAAGTCTAAACAGATGAAATCTACCTAATGGAGGAAAATGCTGAAAAACCCCTCCCAGGAAGTGTCTTTCAGGGCTGGTGTGTCGCACAAGTATTTTAAAAGCGAACGGAGACCTGTGTTAGAGGTCATTCACAGGTATGCTACTTGTGAGGGCCGTCTTTCTTCTGTGTATGTTTATCATCTTAGGTTAATAAATGTATTTCTTGGTCAACCTATCAATTTACCTCATTACTTAGTCCAAAGTAATACTAAAATGTCTGTGGCCATCAAGAAAGGGCCTAAAAATATTGGTCGAATTCTATTCCACCATGGTCTTGTTAGGATGTTAGTGGAAGTGGAACTGTCCAAACGGAACCAGACCTGGGATCATTTTCTTGAGCAAAACGGTTTCATGGCGTTTTTCCACTGCCAATTTGACTGTGCAGAGGAGTGTTTTTCAGCATTGGCAGCCTTGTGAAACCCCAATTCCACCTGCATATGACCCTCTTCCAAACCCTAATGCTCATATAAACCCTAGAGTTCATAAGGATTGCTCTCCTGCTCCTATGCAAAGTCCAAGCTCTCCCATGTGTCCTAATCGAAGGAGGGAATCCATAAATATTTCCCCGGTAACCCTGAATCGTGATGATGAACCCTTTGGACAGACGAGTGAGAAACCAAGGGTTAGGGTTACGAGCAGATTAACTAGGAGTATGGTGGCAAAATCTAATACTATTAAGCCTTCTGTGAAGGATAGTAAAGACATAGCGACGATTGTATTGGATGATGAGGAGCATGGACCTGTCTCTCATGATTACCCTGATATGGATCCCGAACCTGTGACTCACCCGACAGAACACAACCCTCATATTCCTGATAAGGATCCCCAAATGGATTTTGTGCCAGATCCCCAAATCAAGGGTAAAACTGCTGAAGGGGATCCAATTGGTTCATACCGAATTAGTGAAGCAGTCCACCCACTATTCGTCAATTGCTTGCTTGATAAGATACGTTGCATGGAGATAGAAATAAAGGAATTAGTGACACTTAATGATTCTGTGAAGGTCGAGAGCACGAGGCTGCAGGCGAACTCTTATTCACCTGACAAATGCATCCTGCTTTTGAAACGACACAAGAACAAGTTAATCTGGAGAGTTCTGAAACTTTAACATAAGAATCACAAAAATAAAGAAAGAGTTCGTGAGCTGAATGCTCAGGTCACCTTGATGCAGCTAAAGGGCCCTTCACAGGCTCCATTTTCTCAAATACTAGCCACTGGTTTGAACATACATGTTTACAATACCCCTGTTAGACCATAGCATTTTGGGATACTCACGTTTTGTACAGATGTCTAGAAAACAATTTCAGGTTTGAAGTATGTAAGTAGAAGCAACAAATGATATGAGGTTATTTTTATTTTCCAGGTATTGTTTTGAGTTTATTAGTGGGTTATGTAATTTAGGTTAATTACCCTCATGTTTTTTGCTAATTCTTATTGTTTTGATATTGCAGATGATTTGGTCGGTTTTCAGATGCGCCTTTCCTGGATGTTGATGATCATATGTTTCCAGGATTATCTCCCAAGAATTGTGATTGTGGATATATCATCCTCCAGGTGTCACTAATCTACTAGTTTCTCCATCATTTTTGGTTTAGCACTATAGTCTGAAGTCTTTTCGATTTCAGGATATCGTAATGTGTAAAAAAAAAATATGACAATTTCATTTGTCATTTTTCTTTTTTTAGCTGAAGTCGGTTAAGATTGCATAGTGTAGATCCCTTTTTCCTGGTAAATCAGAAATATCTCTATACGAGATCTGTTGTATATAAAGAAGGTACAGTTTGTAGGATAAAAGGGTCGATGGTTGGGAAAAGGAACAAGGCAGGATCAGGTCACTTTGACATTTCTCTGCAACTAAGACAATTTCTTGTTTGTAGTTACAGCATCTTTTGACTGAAGATATTATAAGTATATTTGCAGTATTTTCATTATGGAGGTGTACTTGTAGTATTGTATGATCTTGCTATCTTCTTTCGCAGTCTTTATGTTTTGTCACTTTTATTTGAAGAAATGTGCAAACATGTTATGTTAAATTGTCGATNCAAATATATATATATATATATATATATATATATATATATATATATATGATATACTATTTCTGTGTATTGTCTTTTTCTTTCTCAGAATTTCTTTTGAAGATTTCGAGATTGTCTACACAGCATTGTTAATTACGAGTTAATTCCGAGATTATTATTATTATGCTCCTGATCAGGATAGGGTATATAGAATATATGTGTGTTAGCTGTTCATTTAATTCATAGAAACTAGATTGAAATCTAATCTTCATATTTGCACTATGTCAAAATTATCATTTAATCTTATTATTGATGTACACATGTCTATATTGTAACTTATATGATTGGTTTAGTTTGTTAAACATTTTCTTCTCCATTTACTTTTGTAGACATATGTTAACTGGTTAACTAGATGAATTTTCAGTTCTTAGTTGTGTATCATATGAATTAATTTGCTAATCATTTTAACTTTTTCTTTTGTATATTCATAAGTGTAGTATACATTTAGCTAACAAAAATTTACTTTATTTATTTCCTTTTAGTCTCCTCCTATAATCGGGAGTGATTTAAGAGAAGGCAATGGGGCCTTAATCCCATCAGAGACAGCTATCTAACGACTGAGAGCAGCCTTTGAAATCTCTTGGATCGGATTGTCTCTTAGTTGACTACTGTGCCGATTCATCCTATCAACAGAAGTGTTTGTGAAATTTAATGAATTCAAATCCTTTATAGAGAACCAGTCAGAAAGGAGAATCAAGACACTGAGATCGGATAATGGTGGAGAATACACTTCAAAGGAATTTGAAGCATTCTGTAAGGAGGAAGGAATCAAGAGAGAACTAATCACTCCCTATAATCCCCAACAAAATGGTGTTGTGGAAAGAAAGAATAGAACTATCATGGAAGCATTGAAGACCATGATTCATGACCAAGACCTCCCTATGCACCTATGAGCTGAAGCTGCAAGAACTTTCGTATATGTGAAAAATAAATTATCTCACATTGCTCTTGAATTCAAGACTCCTTAAGAACTGTATACCGAAAAGAATCCTGAAGTAAGCCATCTCAAGATATTTTGTTGTCCAGTATATGTACATATTTTGAAAGAATAAGAACACCAAATTGGATCCTTCTGGTAAGAAGGGAATATTTGTAGGATACTGTGAAGTCTCCAAATACTTTAGGATATACATTTCAGGATTCCATCATATCGAGATTAGTAGGGATATAACCTTCAATGAAGACACGGCTCTTAAGAAATCTAGAAGGTGTCATCTTGAATAAATACATGAAGAAGATGTACCTCCTAGAAGGATAGAAGTTGAACCAACTCCTGAAATAGTAGCATCAGAAGGCCGTGACATGCTAGAGCCTCAGGAGCCCCCTACTATGGATATCTCTTGAAAGAGAACACCTACATGGGTAAGAAAAATCATACAAGAAGCAGAAATATATGGAGCACCAGAAGGTTCCACAAGAACCAGCAAGAGATCAACGCCATATTCCAGTTATGTAGCTTTGATGTGTGATCTTGTAGACCAAGAACCCAACAACTATGAGGAAGTTGCATAGAAGAAAGAATGGGTTGAAGTAATGACGAAGGAATACCGGTCGATCATGAAGAATGATGTTTGGGATATAGTTCCCAAACCAGAAAACAAGAGTGTGGTTTTCTCAAAATGGATCTACAAGATAAAACATGATGCAGATGGAAGTATTTAAAAGTACAAAGAAATATTTGTGTCTAAAGGATTCTCTCATAAAGAAGGAATTGATTATGAAGAGACATTTTCTCTAGTAGAAAGGTACACTTCCATCAAAACTATCATGGCTCTTTCCTCCATGATGAAATGGGACTTGCACCAAATGGATGTAAAGACAACCTTCCTTAATGGTGTGATTGAGGAAGAGGTTTTCATCGAGAAGCCACAAGGATTTGATGTTGAAGGCAGAGCAACTCATGTATGCAAGTTGAAAAAGGCTATGTATGGACTAAAACAAGCTCCTAGAGCTTGGTATTGCAAAATAGATAGTTTCTTGACAAGCATGGGATTTACCAAGAGTAAAGATGATCTTAATATTTATATGAAGATTATGGATGATGAACCAATCATACTATTATTGTATGTGGATTATCTATTTCTGACTGTAAATGAGAAACAAATCAAGGATTGCAAGAAGAATCTAGCTGAAGAATTCAAAATGGAATATCTTGGATTAATGCATTATTTCCTAGGGTTGGAAGTGTGGCAGAGCCCAGATGGAATCTTTCTAAATCAGGGAAAGTATGCAGTAGAAATCTTGAAAATATTTGATAGGTTGGATTGTGAAGTGATGGCCACTCCCATGGACGCCAACTTAAAGTTGTTGTCTGATGAGACATCCGAGCTAGTAGACATGACTCACTACAAACATATTATTGGGTCATTGATGTATCTGACAAACACAAGGCCAGAGGTATTCTTTGTTGTGAACACCTTGAGTTATTGTCTTGTTAAAACTAGATGGGTTCACTTAATAGCTATAAAGCATGTGATGAGGTACCTAAAAGGTACAATTTATTTGGGACCATACTATGGAAGAGATCATGACTACAATTTGCATGTATATAAGGATTCAGATTGGGCAGGAAGTGCCGCAGATGGGAAAAGCACATTAGGTGGATGTTATTGTCTAGGATCTTCCATGATCTCATGGTTTAGTAAGAAAAAGTCCAGTGTTTCTCTCAACACAAATAAAGTTGAGTATATTGTAGCTTGCTCCACTTTTTGTGAAGCGATATCGCTTCAAAAGTTGATGTCAGGAATATTTGAAATCAAGATGGACAGTACAGTGATTTTCTGTGACAACCAGGGTTGTATAAAGATGCCAAAAAATCCAGTGTTCCATGACAAATAGAAGCATATAGAAATTTGATATTTCTATATAAGGGATATGGTACAAAAGGGAGCCATCAATCTCCAGTATGTGGGTACCGATGAGCAAGTTGTTGATATACTGACAAAGCCTCTCTCTCAAATGATGTTCAATTATTTCTGCGACAAGATTCATGTAGTTCGAAAGGAATTTTCTCGCAAGGAGGAGAAGTGATGGGACTACAAATGATGGACCATCTTCGAAAAAGGAAGATCAGGTCGGAGACATGGACCCTCCTCGATCAAAGGGGGAGAAGGTTGATGATATGAAAAATTACTAGGAAAGGGAGAGTAATGACAAGATCTTCTATGCAGATGATACTCTCATATGGAGAGTATAGCCACATTCATATGTAGATTCTATAGAGTTAACACTCACTTGGGAGTGGTCCTAACCTTTGTGGCATGGATTCTCTATGATGAGTCCTCATGGATGCCAGGACTGACATTGTCTATGCAGTTGAGATCTGCTCTAGAGATGATGCTCTTATGTGGAGAGTATAACTACATTCATATGTAGATTCCATAGAGTTAACACTCACTTGGGAGTGTTCCTAACCTGCGTGGTATGGATTCTCTATGATGAGTCCTCATGGACGCAAGAACTGACATTGTGTATGCAGTCAAGATCTTCTCTATAGATGATACTCTTATGTGGAGAGTATAGCTACATTCATATGTAGATTCCATAGAGTAACACTCACTTGGGAGTGGTCCTAACCTGTGTGGTATGGATTCTCTATGATGAGTCCTCACAGACGGGGTAGTATAACACTCACTTGTGAGTGGATGTAACTTGTGTGGTATGGATGGGCTACGGACTGGCACTAGGTGCGGTCAAGATCTACATTTAGTTGTAGATGATTCAGCTAATCAATTTCATGGATCATGCTGATGGAGGACTGCATCTTCCTTGGACTAATGTCCTAAAGTGATAGGGATTGATCATCCCGCAAATAGATCATGTGTATTGTAGGTAGCATGGTGGAAAACGGATCGAAAGGATCGAAGTGCTGCTGCAAAGGATCGAGATTATCGAAGTGCTACTACAAAGGATCGAAATGTTGCTGCAAAGGATAAAAAGGATCAAAGTGCTGCTACAAAGGATCGAGAAAATCGAAGTGCTGCTGCAAAGGATCGTGAAGATTGAAGTGCTATTGCAAAAAATCGAAACATCGATGCGTTGCTGCAAAGAATAGATCAAGTGATCATGTGATGTAGAAGTTAAAGAGTAATTATTTCAAGTTACTAATTGTGAAAAACTTCTTGTGACGTATAGATGTATCTCCTCAATGTATTGTTGTAATTGTCTCTCTGCTCTCCTATAGTCTATGATGATGTCGTTAGTAGAATACCCTTCTCATTAAGGGGGAGTGTTGAAATATTGTAACTTCAAAGGATATTCTAAATGTATTTTACTTATGCAACCCTGGGGAGATGTTATTATTCCTCCGACGGGATGTTACTATTGTATTTGGTCATCATAGAGTCGTGAGGTAAAGGATCCTCTTGTATTGGGTCTTTAGTACCCCAATTAATAATATAATATATTGTTTTGAGTATTCCTAGGTAAAGTCGGCCTAGACAGTTTATTGGGACCGACTTGTCTAGTGAAAAAAGTCAATTGATAATTAGTATAAATAGAGGAGTTGTGGTTCTTATTTGAACACAGACTCACTCACTTGTGTAGTGCATAGGAGAGAGAGAGAAACTGAAGAGAAGGAGGAGAACAACTGTTTTCAGGGTTGTATTTTATACATCTTATACAGAGGAATTTTTTGATGGGTTTTCTTCCCCTTGAGGGCTTCCCAAGATAAATGTTGTGTCTACCTTAGTATTTTGTTTCTATCGGTGATTCTTGATATGCTGTTGTGATTTTGAAATGAATACTATTGAATCTAGTCTAGCATATGAAAAACTTAACATGTATGACATGTATAAGAAATATAAAGAGACATCTTCAAAGGAATCGTCAAAATTATATTTAGAAGTAGGGAATATATCAAGCAAGGAGGTCTCACTAGTCACTGTTAGAGACCATACTAGAAACACTTTAAATTTAGCAGTTTCCACTAGGAATAAAATAACCAAGATGAGATTGAATCTGAAGTCCATCCCGGTTCCTGATATGATTCGCATGCATAAACAGGTTGGGGAGGTTATTTATGTTGATTTGATGAAATCTACCTTAAAGGTATCCAAAATTCAATCCACATAAATTTAAATAAAAAATAAACTAAGGAAGGAGAAGGTGGAGAAAAAAGTGCATCAGCAACAAATAAAGAAGCTTTAGGAGATTTACTGTCCATAGACAATGAAGAAAATAAAGGAGAGGTGACACAAAAGATATTGGAAGAAGAGTAAAATACAATTCAGTTGTTGAAAAATAAGTTGAAAATCCTTGCAACACAATTAATTCAGGCTTCTGAATTAACTAAATTAGAACAAGAAAAATAACTTCTCACCCAAGAGTTGAGTGACAGTAAGGCAAAGCTCTTGAAGCTTGTTGAAGAGAAAAATAAATGGGAAAAGAGAGAAGTCTTTTGATTGCAAATATTGATGTTTTGAATGGAAATAAATTGATTTTAGAAAAGGAGAAAGAAGATAAAATCAAATAAGCTGAAGTACAAATAATCCATCCTACTACAGATACAAATACAGAATCCATTGTACATGATATATCCCAAGTGATTCTAAGGGACTTAGAAATTGTTGGTTTAAAAATTCAGAATCAAAATTTGGTTGATGTAGTCATGAAGAAAGAATAGGAAAGGAAAGCATTGGAGAACAAAAATAAAGAGTTGCTGGCTAAAAATGAGAAATTAGTAAAGAAACTGTCTGGAAATTTACCAATGCAAGGGGGCAGGAATCTCATATGAGATATGATAATTGCAGAAGATGTTAAAATTAGGCCTTATGTAAATTATATTTAGGAGAAATAGATGGTAATAATCGCTGCTAAATAGAGTTGTACCATAGTGATAGAGGTGTTGGCGTACTTTTCCTCACACTGACAGCCCAAGCTCAGGTTTTCCTTGCGTGCAAAAAACACCCAAAGATATCAAGCCGACAGAGAAAGCTCAGTCGGAAACACCTGCGACGTAGAAGAAGGCTCACCCGAGATATATTTCCTCAATGGGTAACTACCATAACCATGCTTCCGCACTTAGGTGAGGGATTACAGTCCCCTGGCACACAACCAAGGTGCTCGAAAAAGTCAGATGGTTGGATCTTTTTTACTAACACAACAATGGTGCAACAGTGAGACACAATCAACATGCGACACAGATTCTCCCTTGTCAACTTAATAACAAATGAACTTGAAATAATAAAAAATACTTTCAATGATACTATTAATTCATTCATTCAACTCCTTTCACTAATAGTGCGACATTCACTTAAGGAATAAATGTAAAGAATGAAAAATAACCCATAAACATTCAAGCAACATAAGATATAACATGGAAACACAACCAAGAAAAACCACAAAGGTGCTCTTCATCTGGCATGAGAAATATATGCACCTTTCAATCTACAAATTGACTGCATACTGTTTGAGATATGTATTTTCGGCTCATAGACTCTTTCTCCCTCTCATGCTCTTTGGGTTTATTATGATCTTCTTCTAACTACTCCTACTGATCCGCACACATCCTGGATTGACTCTTCTAACTACTATATTCACACTGAGCTACAGAATGACTCCTTAAAAAACTAATATTCGGTAATCCTTCTGCAAATTGGGTTACATGGCTCAACAGTCTTCTACGCCACTACTCTCTAACTTCTTCTCTAATTTCTTCAAATTTTTCCAACCCTTATACAAAATGGGTTCCTGTTATTTATAGATTCTACCAGACCACTTCAGGTCGAGTAAATACAATTCATTTATTATAGGTCATAATAAGCCGTAAAAAATGGTTACAAGTTGTCATAGGTATGACTAACATAAGGCGTTATCATCCTGACTTACATATATTCCTTCATACATGCACCGTCTTCCGGCTTACGCTGAATCTAGCACCCACAATCTTCCTGACCTGGCACTTTCTAGACATTACCCTTATGAACGCCTATAGATTCACTTTTCCTCTATCGCACTACTCCTTGTCGCAGTATATCTCTATTCTACGCTTCATTTCCTTTCTTTGTACCACACGCTTTCATTTCCTCCTTGTGCATATTTGTTCCTAACTTCTTCTACACTTTACTTCTATTGTTCTTTCCTGGAAAAATAGGCCCCCAACACTCACGTGTGGCTCGTCACGAGCCACTAAGCAATTTTATGTTTCTACCACTCCCTACTCCTTGGTTCTGACCTTAGACAGACATTCTTTGAGAATTCCTTTTACTTGGACAATTTCTTGTCGTACCTCTTCTTCCTATTTTTCTAACTTCTGTACATGTTTGGAACCGATATGTTCCAACGTTATGTCTCCCAATGACTAAGCTATGTGGTTGAGTTTCTACTGCACAGGTTGAATAAGCTCTGTAACTCGTTCTTCTTCTTCTTCTTGTGCTACAACTTCTTGATTTCTATTTTTCTCTTGGTCGTGTAACGTTTTCACTTGTTGTTGCAGCTATTTTAGCTCTACTTCCTCCGCTATCTTTTATTTTATAGGAAGCTTCTTCATATTTTCCTTAACCGTTGTTTTTTTTAACTCGGTATGTCATGTGTCCTCTTCTATTTTCTTTGCTTTTTCATCCTCCATGAGCAATTCCCAAGTCGCAGATACTTGGTCGATTGCTTTCTTACATAATTTTTTTCCTTCTTTAATTCTATCAACAGCCTTAGATGTTTTTTTTTGGCCTGCTTCTATCACCTCAGGAGGTGTACTCAGTGTCTTTTGCACTTTAATATCTTCAAGTTGCTTCTTCGTGTCCATCGCAATCCTAGATAAGAAAGCTACCTTGGCTATTGCATCAATTTCTTCTCATCTTTCTTCCTCCAGGGACTGTGTTGTCGATGGCTTCATCTAGTATGAGCCCACTTTGTTCCTGTGCCTTAATTTCTTGCTCCTTTTTCCAAAGGAAGGCCTTTCTCTTTTGATCCTTCCTTGTCTCCCGACCATTTTAATCTCGGAGAAATTAAGAGACAGTATCCCCAACTCATTGGAAACATCATCAAATTCTTGTGTCCTTGTTTTCAATGCGTGCACTGCTAGCTCCATCTTGAGCAGTGGAAATAGTATTGGCATTTTGAATGTATTAGCAGGGTCAGCACCATGCATCTCGGCTTCTACTACGCCCCCCACTTCATTGATGGCTTCAAAAAGTCTATTGACATGTGTTGTGATTTTATTAGTTAATCACATTTGTTTTCTACTTATGTGCTTGAGGCTAGTCTGCACCACCCCCGCAACTACATCTGCAATCATGGTGATTCCTTCATCGTCTAAGCTAACTATATTAGCACTTCTTTCAACTTTCCTCTTCTTATGTTGTGGTTTGTGCTACTCCTTTTCCTGCGCTTCCTTTTTCTTCTCCACGTCCTCGTCAGTTGGAGTGGAAAATGAATCATCTTGTGCAAGATTCCTCATCAGTTTATTCTTTTTATGTTGACTCCTACAGCAGGTTATTTTGTGGCCCACCCTCACATGTACCTTGGTTTGTCGCCTATGCGACTGGTATGCGCCATGCTTCAGTCCATTCCTGGTTGACATCTTCAACATCCTGGTCAATAATCATGACTCATGTTGGCAATGCTTGCTTCTTTGGGTCCTATCGTGGCTACAGTATGACATTATGGACACCAGCCTGGAAATTTATAATAGGAGCATATATCCGGGTTGTCGCAGGGAGCAGTCTCTTCTAGTGTCACACTACTTCCCTTAGCACTTCCCCATGTCGAAAGAACTCGATATTGTTATCCTTCTATCGAATCTTATCCTCTTTGTCGAAACAAAGATTCTTATACTTTGTACCTAGACATAAAACTGGGACCTCAAATGGCTGGTAGTCTAGTGGATCAGACCAAACTATGAAGGAAATCAAAACAAGAAACTAGGAGTAATAGAATAATGATTTACTGTCTTCCTGCACTTGGGATGCATTGTCTAGAAGCTCGTTCAACATATACTGAGACCAATTGATCTGCACTCCTTCAGTGTAGAGTTTAGATAGTTCAATTTTTCCTATAGTGCACTTAGTGGGTCACATCTTGTGCAGTAGCTTGCAAGATAATACCTTCGTGGTGAACCTCATTGTATTGTCATTTATAGAGGAAATCAGGAATCCTTTGTTTACGCAAACAAGGTCATACTTGTCTTTCATATTTGGCATATCCTGATCCTTCTGTATATATGGTGCAGGGTTGATTCCTGAATGTGAGAGACCCTTGATTGATGCAATTCGCTCAGGGTCGATAGAATATGGTCCCTCGAGCCACAAAATCCCTCCATGGAAGCATACCAGTAGCTGGAGCACATATGTGTTAACCAATTTGCTTTGAAAAAAATGAGGCATATACAGTAAGTTAACTAGACCCACCCGGTCTATTCCTTGATCCCACTCCATTAGAACAATGATAAGTGGCATAGGCAGTGTGATTGGAACTGGAGAATATCTCTGGGCTGTCACAGGGAACCGTCTATTCTGGTGTCGCACTACTTCCCTTAGCGCTTCCCCATGCTGAAATAACTTGATATTGGTATCCTTCTGTCGAATCTTATCCTCTTTGTTGAAACAAAGGTTCTGATACTTTGTGCCTCGACATAAAACTCAGACCTCAAATGGCTGGTAGTCTAGCAGATCAGACCAAACTATGAAGGAAATTAAAACAAGAAACTAGGAGTAATCGAATAATGATTTACCGTCTTCCTGTGCTTGGGATGCATCATCTAGAAGCTCATTCATTATATACTAAGACCAATTGATCTACACTCCTTCAACGAAGAGTTCAGGTAGTTCAATTTTTCCTATAGTGTAATCAGTGGGTCGCATCTTGCACAGTAGCTTGCAGGATAATACCTTCAGAGTGAACCTCATTGTATTGTCATTTATAGAGGCAATCAGGAATCCTCTGTTTGCGCGAACAAGGTCATACTTGTCTTTCATATTTGGCATATCCTGATCCTTCTGTATATATGGTGCAAGGTTTATTCCTAAATGTAGGAGACCCTTGATTGATGCAATTAGCTCAAAGTCGATAGAATATGGTCCCTTGAGCCACAAAAAGCCTCCATGGAAGCATACCAGCAGTTGGAGCACATATGTGTTGACCTAATTGATTTGGCCAAAATGAGGCATACATAGTAAGTTAAATAGACCCACCCAGTCTATTCCTTGAGTCCAATCCATTGGTAAAACAATAAGTGGTGCAGGCAGTGCGATTGGAACAGTTACCATGTATTTCTCTCTATCCAGGTTGGATTGCTTGCGTGTATCATTGTGTTTAAAATTCATCCTCAACAACTTTGGTATGATATCCTTTAGTAGAGGAACTCTAGTAGGGATCTTGGGTGAAACTAGGTAGGAGCTTTCTCGCTTCGGGAGCTTCACTTCTGACCCTTTTCCTCTAGACTAGCATTCCTATCTCTTCTTGGTGGAGGAGATGGTGTTTTTTTGGTGTACTTGTGCTTCTTTCAATACTTCGTCTCCATTTCCTGAGGTCATGATGGTATTGGAAGATCCACACTTGATAATCCCATTGGGATCTATGGTCCTCGAACTAAAGCTGGCGGATTCTGAACTAGGGCCGAAGCAGCAGCAGGATCAGTTCATGGAGCTAGCTGCGCCATCGGTTCCGGTTCTTGTTGTACTTTCTGATTTTCTTCCCACAATATAAACTCTTGAATTATTAGGTGTGGTGATCCGTGCCTAATGTCGGATTATTCATTGGTACTAGAAATCAAAATGACCATCACCTTCGGCTCTTCACATTTGCAGACACTGGGTCGCTCTTCTTCTTTCTTGAAAGTGAAATGAATATTGAGGGCAAAGGATTATATTTATATGTAGGAGCTCATCCTACATGTAATCATTTGATGGAAGATATGCATCTTGTCGATCACATGAGTTTCCCACTCAACCCATTTCAAAATTTACTCGCACGCTTGAGCTCTGATATGTACCCGTTAGGACAGTTATGGCGAGGACAACGGATGAGACCAAAAAGCACGCAACCACCATTCATCGGACTTGTAAAATTAATGACTCTAAACTGTCATAACTTCCTAAATATTTTTTGGGTCATCGTGCTTTAATGAGGTCCAGCTGTCTTTCCCGCATTTTATGTGGGATTTGTATACTCGTGGTACAAACGTGTGACATAACGGTTTCTTTTTCTCTTTTTTTTGCACTTGTTTTTTTTAGTTTTTTCGTTTACATGTCGCAGCTATCCTAGTAAGGTTTCAACCACCTTCTATTTATCATTCCTACGATCGGTGTCCCATCCAGCTTATGTAATTTTACTGTGCATGTGTCAGTGATGTGTGAGACCACATATGGCCCTAGCCAATGTGTCTTCAATTTACCTGGATGCTTCAAAAATTTGTTATTGTACATCAAAACAAGTCCTCCACTTCAAAATCCTTAGTATTAATATAGAGATCATGCCATGCTTTCTGTATTTACTTTTCTATGTTTTGATGAAACCCTGCGACGAAGCATTCCTCCTCCATTTCAACAAGTTGTGACAATCGCTATTCGACAACATCCACATTGGTCCTTTCAGTTATTGCAAAAATTCTTAACCTCGAGACAATATATTCCATTGGCACAACAACTTCTTGTTCATATACCAATCTAAATTGAGTGTGTCCTTTTAATATTTTGCAAGTTTTGTGATATTCCCATAACACAGCTGAAACTTTATGATCCCAATCATCACTACGCACATTAAATACTTTCATTAATTCATTTTCCAAAATCTTGTTGAATGCTTCAACCGTTCCATTCGACTGAGGATGATAGGGTGTCATCTTCCTATGATGAATCTGAAATTGTACAGTAAGATCATCAATCAACTTGTTAACAAAATGTGTACCTTGATCACTTAGAAGAATTTTAGGGCAGCCAAATCTTGTCACCACATTTTGAAATAGAAACTTTGTCGCAGTCACAGTAGTACAATCTTTAATAGGTGCTGCTTCATCCCGTCTTGTTAAGTAATCCTTCACTGTGATAATATAGCGCACATTAATCCTTTTTCCTGGTGGAATGATAGGACCAAAAATATCAATGACCCATTTATCAAACGTTTATAGGGTTCTCTACGGTGTTAACAAAAATTCGTCATGTCTCGACGGTTTTCCTGTTCTCTGACAAACATCACAGCTTCGAAAAAAGTTCTTAGTATCCATATGTATGGTTGGCCACAATAATAGAGCTTGCAATATCTTGTGCATTGTTTCCTTTCCACCGTATTTTCCTCCTGCGACGTTGGCATGTGCTTCACTCATTATCCAAGGTTATTCATGTTCTAAAACACACCGACGCAATATTTCATCAAGCCCCGTCTTGTAGACTTGTCTGATGATCAACATAAAATCAGCGGCTTTGACGACCAACTTCTTCTTCTGCGCAGTGGTGAACCCTTTAGGCACATAACCTGTACTCAAGAAGTGGATGATATCCTTATACTGGTCATCAAACATGGTGATCTCAAATATTTGTGCATCAGGAAAATTATCCCCCAACTTGTTTGGTTCTTCACCACTTTCTATCCTTGACAAGGGCCCACATTCAGTCAACCAGGTTTAACAATGATCTCAAAATCAAATACTTGAAATAGGAGGATCCATCGATAGATATTCCACCCCAACACTGGCTTTTGGACTAGGTATTTTAATGTCAAATGCTCAGTGTACATTTTAAAATGCCTACCCAACAAATAGTGTCTGAACTTTTGTAGTGCATATACCATGGTGAGTCCTTCTCTTTCTGTTGTAGTGTAATTTTTCTTTTCTGTCAAAAGTTTTCTGCTGGAAAAAGCAATAGGGTGATCAATCGTGCCCTCACCCGGTTGCATCAGAACTATGCCAAGCACGATAGATGATGCGTCGACATGAAAATGGAACTATTTCTTCCAGTATGGAAATACTAATATTGGTGTAGTATCCATATTGTCCTTTAAATTGTCCAAAATTTCCTCACAACTCTTTGTCCACTCAAACTTTGCATATTTTTTCAAAATATTCTCCATTGGAGCAGTTATCTCTACATATCCTCTGATAAATTTTCTATAATATCCTATGTCTTCTAGCATTGATCTGAGTTTCTTGACTGATGTAGGTGGTGGTAAATAAAGAATAATCACAACTTTCGCTGGATCGACCAAAATTCCATCGTAACACACGACATGTCCTAACAATACACCAAATGGTGCACCAAAAATACATTTCTTCAAATTTAGCGCGATCGGATACTGGCGACAACGCTCCAGCATCATACAAAGACTTTCAATATGGTCTCTTACTAGACCAAACATAGTCCAATAATCAAAGTAGACTTCAAGAAATTTATGTATAAAATCTTTAAAAGCGAAAACTACTATTCTAGAAAAAAATAGCAGAAGCATTCGTGAGTCCAAAGGGAATTACCACATAGTTATAGTAACCTCATTCTGTCATGAAGCTCGTTTTGTGTCGATCCTCCTTTACTATTATAATTTGTTGATAACCAGAAAATCCATCAGTAAATGAATACATCTCCTGTCCTTTAACGCTTTCAAGTACTTCGTCCGTGAATGGTGTTGGGAATGGGTCATGCAAGCATGCATCATTTAGTTTTCTCAGGTTGACACAGATCCTGACTTCACCTGTTGTCCTATTATCCTAAATTACTATAGGACTGGTCCATTTTGATTCTTCAACATGTTCAATGATTCTTGTGTCTAACATTCGGTCAAAATCAGCTTTCACATTTTCTTTATACCTTGGATTCAACCTATAAGTTCGTTGTTTAACTGGTTTTGCATCTGGTTTTGATGGTATTTTCATCTCCCCAAGATCTCCTACTATTCCCTTCTTCTCTGAGAGGCTGGAATGGAAAATATCATAAAATTCATTCAGCAAATCCGTGATTTTTGCTATTGTTTCCTCATCCCAATAATCTGCAATATTGGTGAACTTTGGGTTTTCCAGCAAACCAATGTGACCTTCTTAATTTTAAGCGGATTGAGGAACTGTTCTCTATAAATACCACTTCCTTCCACCTCACACATACCCTTCGAATCTGGTATGTTAATTTTTTTGGATCATCATCTAGTTCTCTGACTAGATTGTAACAAGCCATCCATTGTTAGATGGTCACACTGCACTAATGGGAATTTTCCACTTCAATAGGGATTTCCGCAAATATTTTCTCTTTTATCATTTGAAGCACAGCATCGACTATCAGCTGCTCATCGGCAAATTCAAAGGTGTGTGTGAATTGTTTAACTACCTCCTCTCAATCCTGAGTTCTTTGTCGTAAATCCATGGATGTGTACCTGCTCCTGGGTGTCATTTCCAATGTGTGTATGAAATGATGAACCCATTCTTGTCATGGCTATTCTGCGAATTCCGTGTGATACTGATTCAAGTGTTTGACTGGGTTTGATAACCCTATGTACTTATGCCCCAAAATTGTGATTTATTCATTGAATTTGACTTCCAACAATCTTTTGCATTGTGTCCATTCAAATATAGATTGCTTATGTGTACCCCACCATTTAGCGAGCGTAGCTTTCAACCCATAATTTAATGTGGAAAAGTGTTATGGTTATGTTACCATTCCTTCAAACTCACTCAGAAAATTCGCAAGATTAGGTAAGTCCTCATATGTGGGTAACTCCCTTGACTGAGTCTCCACCCATCGCACAGACCTAGTAGTATTGGCACATATCCTCGTAGATAATTCATGCAGTTTGTTTTTCCAATTCTCCAATGCCTCTCCTGATCTGATGTGCATGAGCTAGTACTCCTCCAGCTCAGCTTCCCATATGTTGTAGGATTTATGTAATCATCTTTTAAGGAAGTGAAATTATAAATATGGTCCAGATAATCACCTTGTCCTTCACTATAGACTAGTTCAACATATATGCTTCCCTTAAGTGGGTCAATGGGAGAAACTAACCTCATTTATTCATCTTCAAATGAGAGGATTCTTTTCTTAAAGTTTATGATTTTCTAATTGTATATTGCCCAATCTATCCCCAAAAGTGTGGGATATGGGTTCATTTCATTGGCAGTATCGATAACTTCAAAATATTCAAATGTTCATAGCCCCTCAAGGTCAACAGGAACTTGACTTAACCTACCAATCGGTAGGACCTTTTCCTGATTCAAAAGCCTCAAATGGACACAGAACTAGTCCAAGCGTGTCTTGTTCATTCTTTCCAAAGTTTTTCACGTCCAAATATTGACGTCTGACCCCAAATCTAGGATAATATAATCCATGTCGTAATATCCTATCAGCGCAGTCATTCTTAACTCACAACTAGTTTTGAATTTCTTTCTAACATGGCTAACTCTTCTTTCAGGTTGCGACTCTAATGGGGTTTATTCTATAAGCACTTGTAATTTTGCAACTACATCTTTATCATGGATTAGCACTAAGAAACTTGAAAGAAATATCTTGAGCTTACTAGCCTTGTTTGTAACTTGCTTTCGGAATAGTTGTTGAAATGGTTCAGGAGTCTCCCTAACTTTGCATGAGTTCGATGGTTGTTGTGTATCTACAAACTTTGGTCGCACATCTAAAAATAATTTCTTCTATTTTTGAACATCAAACGGTACTTTATTTTTTGCCATAGGTCACACCTGTGGTTGTCCATGTGGTATATAATGATCCTCTCCAGTCGCAACACCTCCTAGTATTACAACAACAACACTTGGTTCTCTTGGCTCAACAACATTCATTTGACCATTCAGGTTAGGATTCGGTTTGGGGTTTTGTGCAGGGTTAGGAATTCCCACGGTCCGAGCTTGCCATTTTGTAATCAACTGGGGACATTGTTCCACATTATGGTACTTTTCTTTACAATATGAACATGTCTTTGTAGGATTAGGGAAATCTCTAGCATAATGGTCGTGCTGCCCACAATTATAGTGCATGACTTGACCTCTTCCTTTTCCAAATCCTCCTGAGTTTTGTCCTCTACCTTTGAAATTTCCACCCCCCTAAGCTGAGGGTATTGTTGCAACATTGGATACTGATTCTATGGGTATTGAGGCTGATACTGTGGAGAATGCATAGGATGGTAGTGCACTTGTGCCTGTTCATCGTGAATATTCTCATCAGTCTTCATTAGGTAGGTGTCTACCATCTTCGCCTTCAAGAGTTGATATGCTCTGCAATCTTTCTCATCATGTCCTACTGACTTACAAAATTTACAATAAAGGTTGGTTGGGGTACTTACAATATTCTGCAGGTATATACATTCTTCAGGGCAATTTCCTCTAGTCTAGCATATTCTACACCAGGGTAATCCTTGGGTATTCAACAAATTAGGTGCACCTAACGAGACATAGTTCATGTACGCTAGACAATTATCCTTGTGGTGTCCATTTGTCCTACATCTTGTATACCATAGATCCTCCTGGATTTATTTTCCCTTATTGATATCCTAAAGTTGTATCATCAAATTATCCAACTACAATTGAATCTACGTCATCCCTACACCACCATCTCCGATTGGTGAGGCTTCCAGCTTCATCCTTATTTCCAACACTTATGTCTGTGACCCAATATTCTATTGCATCAAAGGGCCTCAGATGTGTGGTAGTAGTGCAGAAATAAACCACTCTTTGTGTTGTACATCCGACATTTGGAAACTTACTTTGGCCATGAGATTTTTAAACTGTTGGTCAAAATCCCATACGCACTTTGTTGGTTGTTAACACCATTATTTAGCAGAGAGAAAAAAGACCATGGTAAGGAGAAAATAATGGTCATTCATAATACTTTGGTTAAATTTTATGGTATGAGGGTAGCGCAAGATGCAAAAAGCAAGGAATTATCAAAAAATCCTACAGTGCGAAGCGGAAAGGAGAAGATCAACGGCCTATATTGTGTCCGCTCTTCAAAGATGCGAGGAGAATGAGCGTATGCTGTTGGTTAATGTGATGTATGGATTAACGGCCGTTGATCCATCCAGATGAGATCCACGGTTTGCATAAGCTCTGCTTTGTAAACCTACGCAATAGATAAAACCATGACGCTCCGCGGAATTGGATACGTGCCACCTGATCTAACGGCAAAAAAATAAAGGTAGATTACATCGACGGTTGTGGATGATTCCGGAGCGGTAACTTGCACGATGGATACGATCTGGACGCCTGGCGGAATGAGATACGTGGCGTTTGAGCCGATGGTTGAAAATTAAAGGTGAAATAGATCAATGGTCACGAATGTATCTGGAGCGGGAAAGTGCACGGCAGATAAAGGTAAAGGATGGTTGCGGAATATAAACCACTGTCCACGTGGCCAATCGTGGTGCAATACGGAGACGAAAGTGGTTTAGTGGAAACCGCCAAAGGAATGTTTCTGAGTGGGGTCCTATAAAAGGGAAGTTGACTTGTCTCGTGGTTATTTTATTGGTGCCAGACAGGTGAAAAATACTTGTGGATTCGTCAACCTTCGGTTTTCAGTTTCGAGCACTCGCTGCTACAGTTAACAGGTAAGGCTTAAACACCTATGATTCATCCGTCTGAATTGCTATTGTCAACTAGATTATGGATCAGGGGAAGGAATTGCAAGGGTCTGGTCATATTTTAGATGACAGGGAATATTATTTAGTTGACAGAGACAGAGGAATGTGTGACCCCTTTCTGTCTATAGGAAGCATATTAGTCAGTAAGGAAAGGTTATGGCACTATAACTCACAAGGAAATGATGTCTTGAATGTCTGTAAATCCTTTTTATACTATTTCTCCATTGGACAAACCCTGCATTTTCCAGAATTCATGGAATGGTGTGCTGTGAATTACTCCCCTTCTCAGAGAATCATCGTAAGCCACTCTACGTCTCGAATCCTCTGTAAAATCAGTGCCAAAGTTATCTGCGAAAATCTCAATTTTCCTGACAGTTACCCTGACCAACGTGAACCTTTGAATGAGTTAATCCTTGCTGAATTGTTCAAGAGTTGTGAAACTGAAATCCGTTGCCAATTCTTGTCCAATATTTTGAAAGAAGGTCAATCTTTAGATGGTATTTTCTTACCTTACCCTGTGCATATTTTTAAAAATGAAGTTCAATTAGTGGTATCTCTGGTCTGTCAAATATTTGGTCTTGATGATGATTGTCGTGTGAGTGAAGTCATCCTTGGTTTTTTATTGAAAATAAGTTCCTTAGGTTCTGAATCCCAATCAGTTCCTGTGTTTGGTCTAGATGAGTACTTAGCAGAAGCAATTCATCTTCAGCTAAGTGAATTCCCAAAAGTCGGGTTCTTTAAATTTCAGACTTACCTGTTGAACATGCTGCTATGTTCAAATGTCACTGAGTTACAATTTTTGAGTACTATTTTCTCCTCTGATTTGCCCAAGCAAATCAGTATGTTTGAATTCGGCAATTCAATCATGTCTGAGATATATAAAATGTTGTTCGATGAAGAGTTGCCACGTGTGTTGGAGGAGATGAAGTGTCTGATGCAGCCCTCACCCGAGGACCGAGTTGGAGACTGGTTCTTGCACAAAGATTCCACTATTTTAAGGGTATACGGATTTACCGGGAAGCCTTATAAGTTACTCGCTTTTCTGAACCCGAGAATTTTTTCTTTGGAATTCATGAGGCAAAGGTTGCAGTCTGAGGAAGAGCATTTTGGAGCTTTTAAAAAATCTTCAAATATTAAATTCCCCCTCAAGGTTGGCTCTTTCATTTTTAAAAATAAAGGTGCCTTGGTGTTTATTGAGAAATTATTGGCAGGCATGGAATTCAAAAAGGAACCAAGGATAAATTATGATCCCCACCATGTAATCTCCCTGAGGAAACAGGACAACAAGAACAAACCGTTTGATCACCAATCTATTGAAGGTTTGGCTGAAACCGCCAATCTGTTCTAGTTTATGGAGACTCCCAGGTCTGACGAAGATACACGTACTATACCAGTTACAGTATCCCAAATGACAGAGGGTACTAGTATTGTAATTAAAAGAAGTCTCTCTGAGGTTGAGAGCATGGAATTGGATGAAGACGGATCACATAAAAAATCCAAGCTGTCTCAAGGTGGTGGAATTTCAAATGAAGATATTTCTGATGATTTCAAGAAGTTGCCCTGGTCCCAACAAAAGCTGTACAAATAAATCAGTTTTCATTTAAAAGTGTAGATGGTTCAGAGTCAAGTTCAACTTTCAAGTCAAAAGAGGAGATCAAGGCTAGTTATATGGAGAAAAGAAAACAGTCTCTGGAAGAGACAAGAAGTTTGCTTCCGTGAGTAAGAAATTTAAACAATCCAAAAAATTCTTTGATATCTGCCAGATATGCCAAAAGAAATACCTTCAAGTTATCCATGGTGAATGACAAAAAGATTTCTGAGATGGAAATCCGGTTGGATAAAATCAGTGTACCGAACAAGATACAGCTTCACAAGCAAACAAGTGACATCATTTATTCAGACCTTTTACAAGCTATGATGAGAATAAACAAATTACAAATTTTGGTAGATAAATTAGAAATTAAATTGAAGCATGAAAGAATTGAAAATAAGGCCAATGCCATTCAGATTAAGAAACTACATGCAGATATTGTCAGTTCAGGTAATGAGAAAGATAACACCAAGGCGGTCAGAAGAATGCTAGAAGAAAAGGACAATGCGCTCCAAGTTTTAAAGAAAAAATTGAAGATCCCGGGGACCGAACATGTTTAGTCCTCTGAGTTATTGGTTCTACAAGAAGAGAAAGATAAGATGCATCAAGAGATGATGGAACATAAAGGAAAAACTATCGAGCTACAAGAAGAAAAATACAGATGGGAAGCCGAGAGGAGTGAACTGATATCTCGAATTTCTTTGCTGAAAAGGGACCAGAACGAGGAAAATGAGATCATGGAGGAGTTGATGAGTCAGACACCTATTGATGAAGACTTATATATTGTGAATATTGACAAACCATTGAATGAATTCTCTGCAGATGACTTGTCAATACCTATGTCCCAGGTCAGCTTAAAAGAGGAAGAAATAAAATAATTAAAAGTAGAGAATGAAAAGATCAAGTCTGAATTGGCCAAAGTAAATGAGAATAAAAATAAAATACTGCAAGACAAGAATCACCTGCAAAAGAAATTCAATGAACTTAAAGAGAAAAACATCGGGAAAGGTCCTTTCGAAGGGGCAAAGCACATCATTTGGGACACCTTGTCTATAGAGATTACCAAATTCCGGCACCATCTGAACTATATCAATGATCTATGCATTTTGATCAACTTGGCCCACCAAAGACTAAAGTTAATGAATGAACATATGGAAAAAATGCCCCTTACCACAGCCAAGAACACATTGAATTTTTTAAATTCATTGACATATCAGAAATTACATGACATGGGAATAAAGGACATGATATCAATAGTACTATGGGCTAAGAAATTTATCCACAAGCATCATTTAATGAAAATGGTCCAAGACAGAGCTGATGAAATGGTTTTACAGGTTAATAACTTCAAGCAGGTTTTCAAGGAGCCATTTGAGGACGGCCTGCCTTCCTTTTGGGATGACGAGGGACGGATGTTTTCTCAGGAGCACTATCACAGCTTGTTAGTTCAGAGCCACATGGACCACTCCAATTCGATGATCTGGAAAAGGGCCTAACAAGGAAAACTATTGTGGATAAATTGACAGAGGATTTCAAAATTTTACAAAAGTTCCTACTTGTCAGAAAAGGATTGCCCAAGGTGTCATATGAAGCGTACATGGAGCTGGAAGTGGCCATTTGATAAATGATGGAATGTGATACCCCAAGCTCGGAGCAATGGAAGGCCGTGGAAAGGTTTGAGAAGACAAAATACATCCTTCATTCATAGAGACAGGTGTTACGCGCCAAGGAGCTGACTAGACGAAGACATGTTATCAAGTTGATTTTAGCTTAATGATTTGTTAGGATTGAAGCTATAGTTTATTCCTAAGAGTTAGGAATTCAGCTACAAGACTTTAATTAAGCTGATCATTCAGTTATGAATCTTCTTGGAAGATCAAATTATTTTATGTATATATTTGCATCTATTTTATGAGATGGGGGTTGGAACCCGTCCTGTTGTTGAGAGTTTTGGAAAACATATATTTTTTGAAGAACGAAGTTGAATGTGAATGAATTATCAGAGATTCATGCATCATTTATATTACAGTCTGTGCTTCTCTTTCTCTGTGATTTTTTTTCCAGTTTTACACTCCATTCTGTTTTCCTTCATATTTGAAATATAGCATTGAATGATTAGAAATCATGTTGGTCGTGCTCTGATCATTATTTCAAATATTTTATAAATCCTTCTGCTAAATTCAATATAGAATTCGTCATATGATGCTCTGTATTGATGGACTGTTCTCTTTTCTTCCATTCCAAATGAATCAATGAATGACTGTGATTAAATGGTTACCTTGCCTTTGATAAATTCCTTACATGCGATTTTGTGATATTTTTATCTATATGTGACTCCATGCCCAATGATTCTGTGTATTATTTCAACCATATTTATAATCTTTGAGTGTTGACATATATTTCTGGCCTTGTTAAATCTGTATCTGAGAGATCCCTCTCTAGAAAGAAAAGCCAGTTTCTTTCTAAAAGTGGTTTTGCTGTTACTCTTGGGATTTACTTCTTACAACCTGAGTACATTCTGAGTGCTAACATCGGTAACTATTTTACCTCCTTGATTTTGGTGATACACTGTGACTTAGATTTAGTTTTTCTAATATCATAAAACATCGTGAGTCATATCTCATCAAGAGTCTTATGTGGGTCTCCTGCTAGTACTTTGCAAAACTTCATAAACTAGTCTAGCGCATGACCTCGCAGAGTCGTAATCATATGTGATTTCCTTATGTCCTCATTTTGAATATGGTGAACCATACAACTAGATTTGCAAAGGAACCAATGTTGCTCTGGATCTTCTATTCCATTTCCATTGAATGTGGGTAACCTAATATATGTCCCATCCATTGAGTTGGTGTCAAGGATGTTCAATGGACAATTTAATGAAGGTGGAATTCCTTGGGAACTAGTCACAATACTAGTATTACCAGTTTTCAAAGTTATTTCAGGAGATGAGATTCTAGACCTTACCTCCAGGGATGCTCCTGGTGTGGTGTGGTTACGTTCTGATTTTGGTGTCTCCACAAACTCTTCTAATTCTTCTTCTCCTTCATAAATTGGCTTACATTCTTCCTCTCCGTTGCAATATCCTTTGTCTATATGCAACCCAAAAGCATACTCACTTTCTACAAACAGACTAGGATTCTATCTTCCTCCTACTATTTTTCTTCTTTCTCCTGACTGGAATCTTCTTCCACTCCTTAAAAATCTAGTTTCTAGTTTATCTTATGTACTTCCTGGGAACATCTTAGCTCACTATTTCCCATTTTATTTACAGGTCATCTATGACATATCCTATCTTCTAGGTGTTGCGACTTAACTACTCAGCTGCAAAATTCCCTTCTCATAGATGAGCATCTTCATCCATATATTTATAGATAACAAGTACCTCCCGCAGGGTCCTTGGAAAAAATTTCTTTCAGCCTCACTATACTAGGTTATAATCTCAACTACAAACTCAATAATATATCATTGCAAAATACTATCGACCCAAAAATCAATAGCTCTAGATATGGGTTTTCTTACACTTGCTAACTTGTGGATCAGTTGAACATTCCACTCGATTGCTTCCCTTCTCTAAAATTTTGTCTGCCGAGTTGCCAATATTGAAAACCACTCATGCAGCACAATAGGAAACTCTGTAAACAAGATTTCCTACATATCTATATACAGGTATCGGTCCAACCAGTTTTTTGGGCTCAGTCATGATCTTCAACTCTCCCTTTGCGCAAATGCTAATGTCTTAGACTCTAGCCAATCCTCGATTTCCTTCTTTGTAGGATTCCACAACATTTCCCTCTACACAAATGATTAAGCTCCTAGAATATAACCATTCATTGGTGTACTTTTCCTCACACTCACAACCTAGGATCATGTTTTCCTTGCACCCAACAAAACACCCAAAGATATCGTCCCAACAGAGCAAGCTCGGTCAGAAACACCTGCGACGCAGGCGCAGTCTCACCCGAGATATATTTCCTTAATGGGTAACTTCTAGAACCATGCTTCCACATTTAGATGAGGGATTATAGTCCCCTAGTGCACAACCAAGGTGCTCAACAAATTCGAATGGTTTAATTTATTTTTCTAACATGACAATGGTGCAACCATATGACACAATCAACTTGCAACATAGATTCTCCCTTAACAACTAAGCAGCAAATGAACTTGAAATAATACAAAATTATTTCGATGATACTGGTCATTCATGCATTCAACTCCTTTCACTAATAGTGTGACATTCACTTATGCAATAAATGTAAACAATACTAAATAACCCACAAACATTCAACATGCACATTCAAGCGACACAAGATATAACGTGGAAAACCAAATGAGAAAAAACACAAAGGTGCTCTTCATCTAGTATGAGAAATATATGCACCTTTTAGTCTACAAATTGACTATAGACTGTTTGAGATATCTCTTTTTCAGCTCACAGAATCTCTCTCTCTCTCATGCTCTCTAGGTTTATTATGATCTTCTTCTAACTACTCCTATTGATCCGCACACCACTTGGATCGACTCTTCAACTACTATCTGTGCACTCAGCTACAAAATGACTCCTTACAAAACTAATCTTTGGAAACCATTCTACAAAATGGGTTCCGCGGCTCAACAACCTTCTATGACACTACTCTCTTACTTCTTCTCTAATTTCTTCAACTTTTTCCAACCCTTATACAAAACGGGTTCCTTTTATTTATAGGTTCTACCAGACCATGCAGGGTCGACTACATACATTTCATTTATTACAGGTCATAATCAGCCATAAAAAATGGTTACATGCTTTCACAGGTATGACTAACACAAGGTGCTATCGGCCTGACTTACATATATTCCTTCATATGTGCGTCTTTTGTCGGCTTACACTGAATCTACCACCCATGATCTTCCTAACCTGTCACTTTCTAGCCATTACCCTTATGCACTCCTATAGATTCTCTTTTCCTCCATTGCACTATTCCTTTCCTTAGTTTACCTCTATTTCGTGCTTCATTTCCTTTCTTTGTGTCACACGCTTGCTTTTCCTCCTTGTGCAAATGTGTTCCTAACTTCTTCTACACTTTACTTCTATTGTTATTTCCTATCCCAACAAGAGGACTTGAAAAAAAATCCAATGGAAAAAGTTAAAAAAAAATTTAATTTCCTAAATACTTTGTCTCAATCATATTTGAGGACAATGGGTATGAAGGATAGAATTACAATGATCACTTGTGAAAGAAAAGTGGTAGGAAAGCATCAGCACATAGAAACTGTGCAGGCCAAGATTGATATAATGTAGCATCAGGTAAATATTTTCAAAGCCTTATTTTTGTGACTTTTTTAGAAAGGTTTGCCTTCATTTTAGGAAGAAGATGGTAAAATTTTATATCAGGCAGAATATAAAGCTTTATTGTTCAGATGTAGATTGGATCATGGGAAATTTGAAAACATGAATCAATCTCTATCAGGGAAAATTGTAATTGACAAATTAGCAATGGATTTTGAAATGATTGATACTTTTAGGACAATTTGTACCTATATTCCACCTATTTCATATGTAGCTCAAGTGGAATTGAGAGTGTTGGCGAAAGAAATGGTGAATCTAGAGCTGCCATCTGTGGACTAGTGGAAAACGATAGAGAAATTTTGCAAAACAAAGTATAAATTTCATCAGTGAAGAGTTTATTTGTAAAACTCAAGAAATTTTGAAGACAAGTTTGTTTTGAATAATGTAATAGATTTTTGAATATTTAGTTTGTTAGGAGTTAAGTGACAAGTATAATAAGGTAATTATTTTCGCCTATTTTTAGTATGTAAGCAATTATCAACTCAAGAAGCATTTTGATGTATTTAATCAACATTTTGCAATGTATTGAGGGTTGGAACCCGTGAGCAAGAATTGATTTTTGTAAGAGATATTTAAGATTAATAAAGATATAAGATCCAAGTAGTTTTTCTACCACATATTATTTTGTTATTTACTTTATAGTCTGTATTTTCTTTCCTTCATGTAAATGTGTATCCTGTTATCCTTTCCATTTTGTAATATTTTCATGCTTGAATAAGTGTATATTGGATCATAATTCATACTCTTATGCTCTGATTATTTGATGTCAATCATTCACAATCTTTTTCCACTAAAGTTAATATTGGATTCATCTTTGGATTCCTATATTAATGGATTGTTTATCATTCTTCCTTATCACCAGAAAACCAACATTTTGACTGTAAGAGAGTGACTACCTCGCCTCTGTTAAGAACTCCATTGCAAAGCATTGTTATTAATTGTTTTTCATATTTGAATCCATTCCTAATGACCACTTGTTTCATCCATTGCTATTATTAAATTTCGTTTCTTTTAAATATATATGTCCTTTGGTTTTATATATTGAGAGATCCCTCTCTGGAAGGAAAGAAGCTAGCTTTACTCCTAAATATTGGTTTTGTGGTAATTACCTTGGGATTATCCTCTCACAACTTGTTAAGTTTTAATGGTTATATCATATATTATAACATTTAGCATCATAACAACATAACCATAAACAAAAGGATCATTGAAATATAGACAAGTACAACCACAGAAAAGAAGAAAAATATTTATCCTCAGAAAACCTCATGGGGAAGAAAACCCAGCGAAAATTCCTCTATATAATATGTATAAAAACTATAAGAAAATACCCCAGATAGATGCACCTCCCTCCAATAGATATCTCTCTCTTTCTCTCCTATGCACTATAAAAAGGTAAGTGTGTGTTCAAATGATGAACACATCTGCTCTATTTATACTCTTTTCGGCACTTGACGATTAACCTAACAAGTTGGCCCCACTTAACTAAGTGGGTTGACTTCACTTAGGAAGACTCAATACAATATTCTATTATATTCATTAGGATACTATTGACTCGAATTACAATGGAGGCTTTAGCACATGACTTTGTGATGACCAAATACAATAGTAACACCACAACGGAGGAATATTAACATCTCCCTTGGGTTACATCAATAAAATACATTTAGAATATCCTTTGAAGTTACAATATTCAACACTCCCCCTTAACGAGAACGTTATTCTAGTGACAACATCATCATAGACTCTAGGAGAACAAAGAGACAATATCTGCAACATCATCAAGGTTATACATCTATATGTCATAGGAAGTTTTCAACATTCATCAGTAACTAGAATAGTTACTCTTCAATGTCTTCATCTTCTACATCACACGATCACTTGATCCTTTTCCAGCAACACTTCAATATTTCGATCCTTCATAGTTGCACTTCGATCTTCTGATCCTTTGCAATAGCACTTCGATTTTCTAATCCTTTGCAACAACACCTCGATATTCTGATCCTTTGCATAATCACTTTGATATTCTAATCCTTTACAACAACACTTCGATCTTATAATCCTTTGCATCAGCACTTCGATCTTCTGATCCTTTGCAGCAGTACTTCAATATTCTGATCCTTTGCAGCAACACTTCGATCTTCTATAGTAGGCTTTTGATGTTCTTGATCTCTTGTAGCAATACTTCGATTATTTTGACCCTTTTGTAGTATCACTTCGATCCTTTCGATCCTTTTGTAGCAGCACTTTGATCCTTTCGATCCTTTGCATCTGCACTTCGATCCTTTTGATCCTTTGCAGCCGCACTTCGATCTACTTGACCCTTTGTTCATGTGCTTTGATCTACTTGATCCTTCATTATTGTACTTCAATCTACTTGATCCTTCACTGCCATGGTACCTGTAGAACACATGATCTATTTATGGGATGATCAATCCCGATAACTTTAGGACCTAAGTCCAAGGAAGATGCAATACTCCATCAACATGATCCATGAAATCAATCATCTGAATCATCTACAACTAAATTTAGATCTCCACCACACCTAGTGTTGGCCCTATCATCCATGAGGACTCATCATAGACCATCCATACCACACAGGTTAGGACCACTCACAAGTGAGTGTTATACTACGGTATCTACACTTACGTGTAGGCATACTCTTCCAAGAAAGAGTATTGTCTGCAGAGTAGATCTCAACCGCATACAAAATGTCAGCCCATCGTATAACATCCATACCACATAGGCTAGGACCACTCCCAAGTGAGTGTTATACTATGGTGTCCATGAGGAATCATCACAGAGAATCCATACCATGAAGGTTAGGACCACTCCCAAGTGAGTTTTATTCTATGGTATCTACATATGAATGTAGGCATACTCTCCATACAAGAGTATTGTATGCAGAGAAGATATCGACTACATACAAAATGTCAGTCCTATCATCCAGGAGGAGTCATCATAGAGCATCCATACCACAAAGGTTACGACCACTCCTAAGTTAGTGTTATTCTACACTATCCACAACTGAATGTGGGTATGCTCCATGTGAGAGTAACATCTGCAAGGCCATCCTTAGCTAGTAAGGACCACTCTCATGAACAATTTTTTATACATGTCATCCTCATGAGAGGATATATAGTCCACAAGTGAATGTGGGTACTATCCATGAAAGAGTAATATCTGTAAGGCCATTCTTAGCTAGTAAGTACCACTCTCATGAACAAAGTATTATACCTTCCATCCTCAAGAGAGGATAATATCATCCACAAGTGAATGTGGGTACTCTCCATGTGAGAGTGCTATCTGCAGGGCCATCCTTAGCTAGTCAGGACTACTCTCATGAATAGAGTGTTATACCTTCCATCGTTAAGAGTGGATAATGTCATCCATGAGTGAATGTCGAACCTTTTCAGCATCTTCAGGTGCACTTGGCCTCTTTCATGTTGGAGCATCACTGTCATCCCATCATCAATTTTAGTCTCATCATCACTCCCAATTTTCTGGGAGGATCCATATTATCCACCTGCTCCCCCTTTGTCCGAGGATGATTCATATCTTCAACCTATTATTCCTTTTCAAGGATAGTCTATATCTTCGACTTGTTCCTCCTTTCTGAAGAAGTTCCATATCTTCTACTTGTTATTCCTTTCCAAAGAGATTCTATATCTTTGACTTGTTCTTCCTTTCCAAACAGAGCCCATAAATTTTGTTTGTTCTTCCCTTTTCTAAGAGATTCTGTATCTTCGACCCGTTTCTCCTTTTCGAGAAGGGTCCATATATTAGACATGTTTCTCCTTTCTGAGAAGGATCCATATATTCGACTTGTTTCTCCTTTATGAGAAGGGTTTATATAATCATTGTTCCTCCTTGCGAGGAAAGTCTATAGTATCATCATCATTGTTGCTCCTTACGAGGAAAGTCTTTTTAAACTACACCAATATTGTCATGGAATCTTGGTCACCACATCATCAACTTGTTCATCGGTACTTACATACTAGAGTTTTATATCTCCCTTTGGTACCATATTGCACATGATTCTTTGTCATATCTATGCAACTCTGGTTCTCACAAATAATTATTGTAGTATCCAAATCCATGTCAAATAGACCTGAAATCGGTTTTTCGGAGCCATATGGCTTCCAAAATAGCGGATCAAGTTGCAATGTAGTCCTCTTCAGTGGTGCTAAGAGCATCACTGGACCAGTTCTTACTAAACCAAGATATCATGGTGGATCCCAAATAATAACATCCACCTGAGGTGCCCTTTCTTTCTGTGGCACTTCCTGCCCAATCTGAATCTGTATATACATACGATTTGTAGTCATGATCTCTACCATAGTAAAGTCACAAGTCCATCATACCTTTTAGGTACCTCATCACATGATTTGCAGCTATCAGGTGAACAAATCTAGATTTAACTAGATACTGACTCAAGTTGTTCATAAAAAAGCATATATATGGCCTTGTATTCATCAGATACATCAATGACTCGGTAATCTATTTGTACTTAGTCATGTCCACTAACTCTGATGTCTCATCCAAAAACAACTTCATGTTGGTATCCATGGGTGTGGTTGTGTCTTTACAATCCAACATATCAAATCTTCTTAAGATTTCCACTGCATACTTTCCCTGGTTCAGAAATATTCCTTTTGGGATATGCCACACTTCCATCCCTAGGAAATAATGCATCAATCCAAGTTCTTTCATCTCGAATTATTTAGCTATCTTATTCTTGCAATATGTGATGTGTTTCTCATTTTTAGTTATAAATAGATCATCTTCATACAACAATAGTATGACAGGCTCATCATCCATAACCTTAAGGTAAAGTTTAGAATCATGTTTACTTTTGGTAAAGTCAATGCATTCCAGGAAGTTTTTTATTCTTCCATACCAATCTCTAGGAGCTTGCTTTAGTCCATACAAATCCTTTTTCAACTTTCATACATGAGTTTCTCTATTTTCGACTTCAAATCCTTGTGCTTGTTCGATGTAAACTTCTTTCTCAATCACACCATTAAGGAAGGATGTCTTTACATCCATCTAGTCTAAGTCCTACTTCATCATTAAAGAAAGTGCCATGATAGTTTTGATGGAAGTGTTCCTTTATCCTGGAGAAAATGTGTTTTCATAATCAATTCCCTTAATCTGAGAGAATCCTTTAACCACAAATATTGTATTTTTCAAGACTTCCATCAGAAGCATGTTTTATCTTGTAGATCCACATGGAAGATACCACAGTCTTGTTTTTTTGGGGGGGGTACTATATCCCAAACATCATTCTGGTATTCTTCCATCATTTCATCTACCATGAGTTCATTTTTTCAGGTCATCAACATATCAGAGTCTTCTACATTCAACCTTGAAGGTTGGAACCCACTTTACTCTTAATAAACCTTTATTCCATATGGAACTTGTCCATCCTGTCGAACTTGCAGATAATCTGTAGTCACTCCCCTTGAAGCAGAGCATGATCTTCCCTCTGAATTTTGTACTCTATGTATCAAAACATTCTATACTAGAGTGTCAGGTATAATCCTCTGCTAATATGTATCCATATCAGGTTACTAGATACCAATATCCCTTTATCTTGAACTTTGTCAAAACGTTCCTCTTGCACCCAACTATGAGCTTGTTGTCTTCAAGAGGTTTCCATCTTCAACCTTGTAGAAAAGGTTAAGATATTCATCACTCTAGGTGATATTCAAGCTCCTTATGTAACTAGATTTGCTTATCTATGGGTGCCTTCTGAGCTCGTACAAATCATATTCTGTGTACAGGTGGTTCTTTGCTCGATATATACTTCTACTGGAGAAGTGTGTCTAGTCAATAGAGTATGTCATGCCATAGTCTATTCTTTCTAAGACAGCCCATGAACCTTTCTTTCTACACTTGTTCTTTTGGATCCATATGGAAGATATTACGTACTTCCCTTCAGGTCTTGAAACCATATCCTAGACATTATTCCCCATGATCAACTGTTATTCTTTGATCATAGATTCTTCCATAGATGGAAGGGTTTGGATCAATGATGTCACCCAACTGTGTCACACAACTAGATTGTATCTGAGGCCTCTTAATTTGGTTTGAAATTCCCGCCATAATTTTCTTCATATTGAATTATCTCTCTTTCCCAATATGGTCTTCATCGCTCGAGGTGGATCTACAGCTCTCTGAAGATCTTTCTTTCATTGTGGTGTCTCTGACCCTAGGAGCTTTAGGTTCATGTTTATTGGAGTGAATTTTGAATTGTCATAAATTTTTCTTCAGAACAATTCTCATCCTCCTTTCTTGTAGGCGGTTGTACATGACCTTTCCTACAATTCAAATACACCAATTTCATGGTTAGAACCATTTCATAGGACATATGCATAAAGACAAATTCTTATGCATCATGCAATTATTTTAGCCAATACAACATTCATCCATATCTCATGGAAACTATCCAGATTCATTCCATCTCTACCATGACATCATTGATATTGTGCATTAATCCAATATGTCAGCAAAGAGGTGTCGTTATAAATAATTAGCAATGGAGTGTTGTATAGCACCATGGGCTACTTACCCATAACATGCATATTAGTAGTATACTATCATCAATGAAAAAATTCTGTCATGCATAATACATAACATATATAGGAAAGACAATTCAAATACTTATCTTTTTTTGTTTGGAAGACTCATTCTTGTGCTTTGTCTTCATCTCCTTCTGGATATGCAATTCCTCCTTTGACCAAGGATATTGCTTCAATATGATGCTTGCTTGAAATATTTTCTAGAATGATGCTTCTGGTGGACCTAGGGTTTGATAGAGAAGCCCTAATTTTTCAACTTAGGTATCTTTCATATGTGATTGGATAGAAATATGTGCCTCCTCAAGGCAAGCTGAGCGGCATACTTATTTTCCCAAAACTTTGATCAGAATTGCAAAATATTTGATGCCCTAGTTTTCTTCAATTTCTTCTGTAGAATTTCCTGATATTGTTTTTGTGTTGACACAAAACCAGTCGACAGGGGTTCACTTTTCTGTCAACATGCAAAGTACTGCAATCTCCCTGGGCACTAGCCCATATAGTTTTTAGCTCGTCCAGAAACACCTGCAGAGCATTTGAAGTCTCACCCGAGATGTTCAAGGGAGAGCTAACGGAACCAAGTTTCCGCAAAATGAAGGAGGACCATATGTCTACTTATTAACTTATCACAACATTATTCCATAGATCTTTTCATTCAAATTATGCATTTAATAGAATCATATCATCATTTATCAAATCACATCAACATAACTAAATCATAGAAAACATAGTTTGCGCAACTAGATCTAACAATATCTCATCATTTAAACTAGATAAAAATCACATCATTCACAGATCCATATCCTAGATACACATTGCACTCATATTTGGATCACAGAAAACAGGAAAATAGGAAAATACACAATGATTTTGCTCAATCTCCATCATTTCATATTAACCTTCGCAACAAAACAAAGATTCTCCAAAACAGTTCCTCAGTCACATACACATATCAAAAAAAATCTTGCAAGTATTTGCAAGAATCCAACTGAAGAAGTATCTAACTAGATGATGCTAAGAAGACTTAACATTTGCAATTATACATATACTTATAGGTTTGTGCCTTTACATTCATGGTCCACTTAACCAACTTCCTAACTACTTCTTAACAAAAATTGCAAAATAATGACCACAATCCACATAATGCGGTCTAAAACTACAAAATATGACCAAAAATACATAAACTATTGTAATTATGACTTTCGTGCTCTTTTCCACCTTGTGCAGCATCTTTGACCTTGTGCAGCATCCGCAATGTTGCGTATCTAACTTATTTGAAAAATGCCTACCAACAGCCCCCTAACACACTCTTGTGGCTCATCCTCGAGCCACATCATCTGGACATGGTGTACTCACTAATATTTTCTTGAATTCCTCATACTGCTGGGTGATCACCTTGACCTATTCTCTGACTTTCTCAGTGTTCTCCTGGTTTTCTATCAAATCATGTTGTAAAGGATGCTCCACAATCTTGGAAGTGGCTTCCTTCTTTCCCTCCTGAACTTCTTGCAATGCAAAAACTTCCTTAACTGAAAGAAGTGCTGCAATATCCCATAACTCATCCAACTGTGTATTGTTCCTCTCCTGGTGATCCCTTACTTTAACAGCGTGCTATTGCAACTCCTTCAGTTCCGCAGACTTGGTGATCTGAACAACTAGTGGAAGCACTCTAAGTGACATCTTTAATGTCTCCAACTTCCCCTTTGGCCACCTGCAACTGCTTGGTCAGTTGCTCCAATTTCTCATCCTGGACTACACTACCCCAAAATTAGGTATTCACGTCAGTTGCCTTCTTTGATTCCTGCTCCATGTCCTCAAGCTGTGCTGCTAAGTCCTCCATGGTGCTTTTACTCTCCGCAACTTGTTTTGACTGATCATCTGGATGTCCCAGTGCCTACAAGTCTACATTGTCTCGATGCAACTACGCAATGACCAATCCAATTCATTCTTCTTTCGCTACTATTCCTAGCTCCATCGTGCTCTCAACAACTTACTGATAGACATCAGAAAATGCAATCTCTAAGAGGAAACTGTTGTCCCAAAGCTATTCCTTTTCTACTATCATGCGGTCCCATTCCTTTTTCAGCTCTGCAACTTCCTTGGCATTATATGTGATCAGCTACTCTTGTTATTTCTTCAACGAATCAATATCCTTACGTTATTTCTCCTCTTTCTCCTATGACCGCAAGAACCTATCACTGATAATTTGTTCTCTGGATGCCAACTCCTGATTGGAAACCCTCTGCATGTGCACGAATGTTTTCATTGATAGCACATTGATGTCTATGGAAAGATCCTGTAACTGTCGCAGTGAAGTTTTGAGATCCTCATTACTGGTCTCGATCGCATGTGGTGGAATTTTCATATTCTGAGTCTGCATCCTGATGTTGATCGAGCCACTTCTCTCCACTATAGTTGCATCCGGTGCCTTATTCACAATTGCATCAAATAAAGAATCAAGGTGATTCTATACCTCACCAAATCCATATGTAGCATGTTTCTTCATCTATTCGGCTACCGCATCCGTTGCGGTAGTAATGGCTGCAATGAAATGGTTCAACTGTACCTCGATCATTGGGACTGCGCTACTTATCGCACCCTACTCTTGTCTCTTCTTCATTCTTGATTCTTCAAATTCTCTCTCTGGTTTTGAGTCAGTGGGGGTTTGTGATGACACTCCATTTGAATCATGGTCACTCTGATGGTCAGGAAATGGATCAGTTGGTGCATCCACTGGGGGACCCATCGACACTTCCTTGAGGCTTATAGGTTCTCTCCGGGCCCTGGGACAATCATCCATAATTTTCTCTAGCACCGCATCAGACAAATTATATGGTGTCGGCAACCAGCGCTTCTCTAGGTCACGCCACTCCTACACATGAATGGAGTACAGGCCAATCGCAAACTGAACGATCCATTGGAATTTTGCGATAGACTCCTTAAATAATCGTGGAACTTTCACATCTGACTCCTGCATTGCCTCCCACTAGATCTAGAACTGGACAACACAGTCCTTAAGTCGGTTAGCTTCCTTCACCCACTAGAGGTTCTGGTAGTTTGCTCCCTTACAAACCTTTACTACATCCACATCCATCCCTTGATAGTCATCCCACTCCATCCAAGACACGAGCATAATCAATATCAACAACCAATTGTACATGAACGACCACTACCCCGCCTAGATAGCCAATGCATCATCTATCAACTCGTTCATTAAAAACAACAACCAGTTCATTTGTACCCCTTGTGCACACTACTTCACGCATGCAATCACCCCAGAATTACACTGGTTAGGGAGGTTCATTCTCACTATCTTACTGGACAAAATTCATGCTCTAATGCAGACAGTAGGATCATTTATGTTTTCAACACAGTATGCTCATCCATCACGCTGCAAATTATATTTCTTCTTTATCCTTGTGACCAATCTCTTTTCATTATCTTTCACCCTCAAACACTACAAAGGGCCAGGCCCATACTTGGGAAACCATGTTATCTCCAAAATGATTTCGACGGTGACTTCAACTGGCCAGTCCAACGACAAAATCCCATCATGGAAGCACGCAAAGAGCTGCTTTGTGGATTCATTCACTTAGTTCAACCACCCAAAGTGCGGCATGTTAATAATATCCAAAATCTCGGATCTCTGCAAACCTCATTCCTATTCCTGTGGAATGTGAAATGTTGGGATGCCTCCAACCAATACCATAGGTTCATAGGGACCCTTCGTGATCTCATTCCAAGTGAGCATGTCGTGATCATCATACTTCATCCGCATTAGTGAGGGAACGATGTACATGGTGCATACCTTTCCTTGCAGTATTATCAGCATCTTCACTGATTATATCTGGTTCATTTTCATCTTCCTGGGCTTCACATCAGGCTGTGTAGGAGGCACATACCCAGGGATATCTGCAACGAACACCCCTACGGAGGCTGATGAGTCCACAGCCCCTAAAGTCGATGGACCCATCTACACAGGTGTCTCCTCCTATGCCCACGCAGATGTTCTATTCTATCGCTTCTTTGAAACTGGGGAGGCAGTCCATTGCTCCCCTCTCTTCTTATTTGAAAGTGATGAGGATCCCACCGGCATGGTAACAACTTTTTCTTCGATGGTGACTACGAAAATTGGTGAATCCGTCTCAGGTGAAATTTCAATCGTGACTAGCACACACTGCATGCCGCACTAGTGCCCCCCAATGTTCAATGGGAACTCGACCTTACTTAACTCTACAACTCACCCAATAACCACAACTCAACTAAATGCAACTCTTCTCTGTAACTTAATCGACAATTCACACTTCGCAAAATGTTGATTTTCGACTGCGTTCAGCCCCTTCTTACATCGCTAGATCGGTCACATACCCATCATGACAAAATCATTGCGATCCTATTTTCCTCATCATGACCAAATAATGCATTAATCATCTAAATCCATCGGTGATCCTGTCAATCCAACATTTCGATCCGTCATTAAGACGTGTCTTGTCCGAGAACACCATTGGTTAACTTCTTTAACTGTGTACATTTATTGTTGATTTGACTATGTCTCGGCTCTTTGGCTATCGTGACATGACTTCCTAGCTACGATACTAAATCCTCTACTTATGCATCCCCTTCCACTTGGTGCGCCATCCTCGTACCTCACATCCTATGCAGAAACAAAAGATTTTTTTTATCGCACAGTGCCTCAAGAATCACGTGGCTCCAGGATCATCCTGCAGGGCTTCATCCTACTACCATTCACTAGCTTTAGAAGCATCGCACCGTCTAACTGTTGTAGTTGTACTGCACTTTATGAATTAATTGAATTAATGAGATATGGACCTAACCAATACATCTGTAACATACCTGGATGATTCATGAACTTGCTGTCGTACAATAGAAACAAGTATCCTTGATGAAATTGTTTGTTCTTAATATGTTGATCATGCCAAGCCTTTTGTCGATCCTTCTCAACACGCTGGTTAAAACCTGCAACAAAGTGGTCTTCCTGAAGTTGTACCAACTACGTTAGGCATTCTTCTAAATCTGCTTCATCACACAGGGGCATCAGCTAGGGACCAATATGTATCACGTTCGTTCATATTGGGTGGGTTAAAAAAAAAAATTTACAAACCAATATATTGGTGGTATATTATGAGTAAAAAGGGTTTTTTTTAACTATATAAATATGCAATATGATGGGGGATATTTTATTTCACAATCCTGCCCGAGCCTCCACCATAATCCTGCGTGCACCCTGCGTGATGGTGCATAGGGTTTTCCTATGGTTTTTCTCCATCGTGTTTTCTGGATAACGAGGACGTTTTTCCTAGTGCATAGCAGTGTTGGTCCTTGGTTTTTCTCCATCATGTTTTCTAGATAACGAGGGCATTTTTTTGGTGTGTAGCAGTGTTGGTCCTTGGGTTTTCTCCATCGTGTTTTCTGGATAATGAGGGCATTTTTTCTGGTGCGTATCAGTGTTGGTCCTCTGGTGCATAGCGTTTTTCACCGGTTTTTTTCCACCGTGGTGCATAGCATTGTTGGTCCTTTTGTGAATAGCATTTTTTCACCATTTTCTTGTCGTGGTTTTGTGGTGGGTTTCTCTGGTGCATAGCAGTGTTGGAGGAGGCACATTGGAGAGCCACTGCATAGCATTCTTGGAGGTAAGGCATACTGTGTTTAATCCTCTAATTAAAAATGCCTTTTAATTCTTTTATTTATTGGGAGCTCTGTTCCACATAGCTGAGTGATTACTCAACTGAGTACATATCGCATTCAATCCTCTATTCCAATGCTACAAGCCCTCACTCCAATGGTATCAATCTATGAGACACTAACATACTGATAGTATATGGTCAGGACGCTACAGGTCCATAATTAATCCTATTTTGTGATCTTAATTAGATCGAAACTCCCTGAACCCATGTTAAATGATTTCTTATGGATCGATTTTAACAACATAGGGTGAAACTAATTCCCTCTACTTGGATTGACTCAAAGACTCAATCTTATTCACTTTCCTTGTAGCCACAATATGTGCTTATAATCTCTTGGAACTGAAACACTAGAGTGGATTCCTTGCAAGCTCAATTAACTTGATCTTCAAAGTCAGAAAATTGTGTACAAATATTAAAATGGTCGACTGATGGCTTACATATCTGCTTATGTGAGGCAGTGATGGGTAAGTTTTTATGTTCCCATCAGTGGGGAAGTTCTTGCTAAAGCAAAATTGCATTTGACTTAATTTAGCGTGGCCAGGGGGAGAAAGCAAAGCTAGGATTCTGGGATTGTTGGTTGCTACTAATTTATCTCTATTTAGAATGGCTCCAGTGGTTACATCTATGCTAATTTTGGTTTCTCGGGCCGCTATACCTTTTGAACATAGTATGGTATCGTCAGATTCGGACATAGGGCAGGCTTATACTCCTTTCGTTACTTGCTTCAATACTTTCTGGGATAAGAAACAACAAAATGTGCAAGAGTGTGTTACATAAATTTATTTTTTGGGATTTCTTGGTTGATTTATTTTGAATTTATTATGAGTTGAAGGATAAATTGCATCTAATGAATCTGGGTAGCAGTTTCTTCTATGAATTTCAGAAATTGTTTCCAGAAGGCCAAAAATATGTTACTGATATTCAAAATGCTTCAAGACACAGAAAACTGTTCTAGAAATATTTTGGTGTAATTTCTCAATCATATTGGAAACTTCTGAAAACCACCAGTGGTTTTCGGTTTCAGCAATTTTTTGTTTTTGTTTTTGGGTTTTCTGGGCAATTTTGTTCTCCCTCTATTCTTTAATGATTTTGAGACTGGAACGTAGAGATATTTTGGGACAAAGGAACTCGATTAAAAAGGTCGATTGAAACAAGGGTGAGCACATATCCTTCGGTAATGCATTGGCACTCTCCTTAGTTTTATAGGTAGTGTTTATTTTCAGAAGAAAAAAACATTCAACTTGTTATTCATTTTGAATCAAAGTTGCATAAACCAGTCTTCTACTTCAAGTAGGTTCACAACCAAATCAGTATGAAAGTTTTGCGTTCAGTAAAATAGGAACCAACCTTCAAACCATCTAAAAAACATTACAAAACTGATACACTTCCCATCAAATACTGTCACTTCAGTTTTTAGAACAAGCTGACAAAAGAAAGAGACTTTGAAGGAGTCTTACTATTCTAAGAACTATTTACAGCATTCATCTTAGGAAGGATGTTATTTATGTTGTTTTTAAGTTGACAGTACGTTAATGTAGAAATTCTAGATTTCATAGAGAATGCATTTCTCTATTAAAGGAAAGTGTTACAAATAAAAGAATAAATGTATCATTGGCAGGTTGTTACAAAATTGGTAGTAAGAGTTT
>LPNX010535084.1:102407-166202 GCA_001517045.1 Pseudotsuga menziesii | reverse complement strand
ATATATATATATATAATTTTAAAGGGATGTGATGATCATATATATATCCAGATCAGTTCTAATAATAAAGTGTGATCCATATCCTTATTGTGTGCAATTTTGTTTTGATGTGTTTTTAATTTTATCTACATTTGTGAGTGTCTCTCTTCTCATCATGTGTGAAAGGAATGGATAATCATAACAATGTCATTAAATCCTCTTTGAATGAGTACATAAACAAAATTCGGCATTGATAATCAATGTTTCCTCCTCCAAGTGGATATTGTGTCATTGTGGCCACATTCTGGAATCAACATGCCACCTTCTATAGGAAGCATGCCACCTCACAAAGGACTCAAGAATATAAAATATTTGAAAAACCATTATTGTGTACTATCTCTCCAAACTTGGTATTAAAAATATAGTGAAAATGGATGAGAGAATAATCCAATTGTCAAACTAGGTACCTACGAGCAAAGATGTACACAAGGTAAAGAAGCATGTTGACATAGGATCTCTCAATATAGATCATTGGAAATGATTTACTCATTTCAAATTGGATTGGAATAGGCAAATATTTTCCTTTCATATTGATATTAATTCTGTGGAAATTGAACCCAGTGATAGATTAATTTTACTCACAACAATTAACAATTGATCATGCAAAATCACTCACAAAAGAGACTGAAATTGGAGCTGAACACTAAACTGTATTAACTTAGTGTACAATATCCAAACCTATAACATAATAGGTTTCTGAATAAATAACATACATCAGGGATTCAAATGCATGAGGATCAATTCGAATCTAGCATAAAGCAGGCTTACTAAAAATAAGCAAATCCCCCATAGGTGTAAAAAGCTGATCCCAAATCTGTCATGGAGCTCACGAATTAGAAAAATGGCTTAGGAAAGCTAAAGAGTGGTGGAATGGAAGCTCATACATTCTTTTTCATGGAGAAAATAGTGGAGGATGAAGAGGACAAAAAACTAGTTCACCTCACCTAGTCTAGCTTTTCCATTTGCCTGAAAACACTGAAAAGACAGGGAATAAAGAAGAAAAAGAACAAGGGCACCTAGGAGGCCAGGAATAAAGCATATTTGATTCCTTGGGCTCTCCCATGTGCTACATGAGTCAAATAAGGAAAGTTTTACCACTATCGATAGGTAAAAGACAACTTGCACAAGGTGGGACACATGAACTAGGCTAATAAGACATAAATAATCAAATTAATTTCTAAGTGGGTAAACTATGGGTTGATTATTCTAACACCCCCCCTTAAGCCTGAATTATGAGTAATATATCAGAAAATTATAGGGCCTAGAAACAAGGCTTAGTCACCCTTTACATACTGCATGTCCATTTAAACAAGGAAAGAGGCAAAACCAACTTGGGAAAATCCTCCCTTAAACATGGACTGTAAAACAAAATTTGGAATCTTGTCTTCACTCATGCTTTCACAGCATGATCAGCAATCCCCAACAGTGATTTGAGATTGCTGAATGTGTTCTCACAAAATTCTTTGGTGAAGATATCAGCTACTTGTTCTGAAGATGAACAGAAGAGTAGGTGAATGGTGCCATCATGCACAAGTTCTTTGATGTAGTGCATATGGATCTCAATGTGTCTGGTTCTCTGCTTCTGAACTGGATCTTTGTAGATTTGAATGGTATGCTGGTTATCATAGTATATGGTAGTTGAGTACTCTAGTTCGAAGCCACACTCTCCAAGTAAACCCTACAACCATAAACATTGAGTTGCTGCATTAACAACTCCTCTGTACTCTGCTTCTGTAGATGAGAGTGCAATGGCACTTTGTTTCTTGCTTGACCAGATGATTGGCCCTTCTGCAAGCATGAACACATATCCTAATGTGGACTTTCTATCTGTTCTATCACCTTCCCAATCACTGTCAGTAAATCCAATCAAATCAAGATCAGATTTTGCTTTATAAAAGATCCCATGTGTCCTTGTTCCCTGAACAAAGTTAAGGATCCTTTTGGCTGCTTTCCAATGGATCTCTTGTGGCTGATCCATGAATATATAATCCACACTTACTGCATAACAAATATCAGGTCTATTATGTGTCAGATACAACAAACATCCAATCAATTGCCTATACAGTGTATTGTTTACCATAGGTGAAGAATCAGCTTCTTCCAGCTTCACTTCTGAAAGGAAAGGAGTTTTGCTTGCTTTGCAATCCTTCATTTTGAATTTGTTTAGCAATTCCAAGGCATATTTGGACTGGTGCACCTTGATTCCAGCTTTGGTTTGAGCAATCTCAAGCCCCCAAAATTGACTTAAGAGCCCCAAATCTGTCATGGAGAAGGCTTGGTTCATAGCTCCTTTTAAGGAATCAATCTTAGCCTTTGAGCTTCCTGTAATGAGGAGATCATCAACATATAACACAATGATCATTAATTAACCATTAACTAACTTCAAATAGACATTTGGATATGATTTGCACTGAACAAAATTTAGTGATATTAAGAAGCTATCGATCTTGGCATACCAAGCCCTGGGGGCTTGCTTTAGCCCATACAATGACTTTCTCAACCTGCACACAAGAGAAGGGTTAGTAGAAAAACCTTGAGGCTGCTGCATATATATCTCTTTACTGATATCTCCATTCAGGAAGGCACATTTTACATCCATGTGATGTACCTCCCATTGCTTTGAGGCTGCAATGGCTAGAGCTAGCATGATGGAATCCATCTTTGCCACTGGGGAAAAAGTATCATTGTAATCTATGACATGAACCTGTGAGTAGCCCTTGGCTACCAATCTGGCCTTGTACTTCAGTGGTGAACCATCAGCAGCAAATTTTGTCTTATAGACCCACTTACACTGTACTAGTTTTCTCCCTGGGGGAAGATCCACTAGCTCCCATGTGTTGCTCTTCTGGAGTGAGCTGAACTCCTCCTTCATGGCTGTTTTCCATCTTGGATCTCCTGCTGCTTATTCATATGTTTTAGGATTAGGCTCCACCATCAAATAGCATTTTTCATCAAACATAGGATCCTTCATGCACAGACCACTCTCAAACTGAGATCTAGTCCTTCTTGGGTCATTGGGATCCCCAGCTAGCTCTCCTACTGCATGTAGTGTCTTGGCTGCCCATTTTGGCCTTGTAGGGCTGTTAGGGTCTGCAATAAACTCATCTCCATTAGACAAATCAGAATCAGCATGTTCAAACTCTTTACTTACTTCTTGAGGTTCAGGTGGTGAAGAGGCTAGTTCACCAACATCCACTGCTGCAAGGGGTTCTTCTTCAAACTGAACACACCTTTCAATGAAGGATTTGTTTGTGCTCAAATTTATCAACTTGTACCCTTTTGAATCTTTATATTATCCAACAAAAATACACTATTGGCTTTGGGGCTGCAAAGATTTCCTCTTCTCTTTTGGAATTCTAGCCCAAGCCTTTGAGCCAAAAATCCTGAAATGGGTCACATATGGCTTGTGCCCACTCCATGCTTCGAAGGGAGTCATACCATCAAGCTGTTTATGAGGTACCCTATTCTGAATATAGGCTGCACATTTGATAGCTTCGGCCCAGTACATTGGTGGAAAAGTTTTGGCCTCCATCATGCATGTTGCCATCTCCTTCAGTGATCTGTTCTTCCTCTCAGCAACACCATTTTGCTGTGGTGTGTAAGGGATAGAATGATGCATCTGAATACCTGCATCTGAAAAATAATTAATAAATTCAGACTTGACATACTCACCACCATTGTCAGATCCGAGGGACTTGAGTTTCCCTCCAGACTGGTTTTCAACCAAAGCCTTAAAGACTTTGAATAGGCCAAAAACTTCAGACTTGTGTTTCAGGAAGTGAACCCAGCAATACCTGGAAAAGTCATCAATGAAAGTCAATGCATATTTGGCCTGACTCATGGACATATTAGGGAATGGGCCAGCAACATCACTATGGATCAGCTCGAGGGGTGCAGAGGTTCTCTCATGACTAGCTCTCTCAAATTTGTGATCTAGGTGTTTTCCTAGGATACAACCTTGGCAGACTCCTTTGGAAAATTTTATCTTGGGAAACCCTATGACCATCTCTTTTTCACTAAGATCAGAAAGATATTTGTAGTTTAGGTGGCCAAATATTTCATGCCAAATCTTGCTTGCTTCATTAGCATGAATCAGAAGAGCGGAGGGGTTTGAGTAGGGTAGGAAGTGTGAGAACATGTATACCTTTTGAGCATGATTTGCAACTCCTTTTGCAATGACTCTACCACTTGAGATCTCTGTGATCTCAACTTCATCGGGGGAGAATATGACTTTCTTAGGAGACCCAGTGTGGGTCATCTGGTACACTGATAGAAGGTTGGAGGCGAGACCAGGCACATACAGCACATTGCTGAACTGACCATGATCAAGATCTATCCTTCCTTTGCCCAAACTTTTAGTGAGAGAGTCATCTCCCAGTACTATAGATGGTCCTTTAAACTTGCCAAGTGAGGAGAAGGCCTCCTTGGTTGAAACCATGTGTCTTGAAGCTCTAGAATCAATGATAAAACTGGGTGAGCTTGATGTGCCAGCAACCAATGCATGAACTCTCTCTCTGTCATCTGAACTTGATCCTCCTTCTCTCTTCTTTGAGCTTTCTGGAAGGGAGATCCCATTCTTCTCCAGGATTTGGGTCAGCATATCAATTTGATTTTTCATACAAGAGCTTTCAGAGTGATTGCCCTTATTGCAGTATGCGCACTTGCTCATTTCACCTTTGTTTTTCTTCTTCTGGTAATTCTTCTTGGGACCTTGTGGATCCTTCGGAGACTTACTCAGGTGGCTTTTTAGCTTTCTTTTTTCCTTTTGAATCCACCCTCGAATCTCCAGCAATCAAATCTTGATATTTGGATGGTTTGATGGTGCCCATCATCACCAGCTTATCCTGTTCTTGTGTGAGAGATTCCATGAAATCTGCAAGGCTAGGCATATTCCAGGTTCGAGCTGTTAGTTTTGTGGCATAGAAGGTCGAAACAAACACTGAATAGTGAGGGCCTAGCTTTGATAGGATGGCCAGAACAAGATGATCATCTTTCTTTTCGATCCCACACTGTTTCAGCTACAAAACTAGTGCTTTGAACTTGGAGAAATATAGCTGCAGGGATTCAAAGCTATTTGGACTCAGATAAATCAGCTCATTTTCGATTTCATGTCCCCTCATCTCATATGTCTTTCCAAAAAGATCAGAAATCTTCTCCCATACTTCATTCAGTGATGTCAATCCATCAAGATGGAAAAGGAGGTCTCTGGAAATACTCAGACATAGGAGGCCATAAGCCTCATCCCTCTTGTTGTGCCATTTTATCTTCTCTGCAGCTGCATTGGGCTCTGCTTCTGTTGCCATAGTCACCCTGTATAGGCCTTTCGCTCTCAACAGTATCTCCATCTTTTCTTTCCATTCAAAGAAATTGAAGGGAGTCAAGATATTTTTCTATGATTGATCCATAGCTTAGAAAATCTGTCCCGGTTGCCAGTAGAAGGCTCCCAGTCACTGATGTCGAACCTGCAAAACAATTTTGGAAGAGAGAAAACAATCTACAATGGATCTGATACCATGTGTAAATTGAACCCAGTGATATATTAATTTTACTCACAACAATTAACAATTGATCATGCAAAATCACTCACAAAACAGACTGAAATTGGAGCTGAACACTAAACTGTATTAACTTAGTGTACAATAGCCAACCCTGTAACATAATAGGTTGCTGAATAAATAACATACATCAGGGATTCGAATGCATGAGGAACAATTCGAATCTAGCATAAAGCAGGCTTACTAAAAATAAGCAAATCCCCCATAGGTGTAAAAAGCTGATCCCAAATCTATCATGGAGCTCACGAATTAGAAAAATGTCTTAGGCAAGCTAAAGAGTGGTGGAATTATATCTCATACATGCTTTTGCATGGAGAAAAGAGTGGAGGATGAAGAGGACAAAAAACTAGTTCACCTCACCTAGTCTAGCTTTTCCATTTTCCTTAAAACACTGAAAAGGTAGGGAATAAAGTAGAAAAAGCAGAAGGGCGCCTAGGAGGCCAGGAATAAAGTAGATTTGATTCCTTGGGCTCTCCCATGCACTACATGAGTCAAATAAGGCAATTTTGACCACTATGGATAGGTAAAAGACAACTTGCACAAGGTGGGACACATGAACTAGGCTAATAAGATAGAAATAATCAAATTAATGTCTAAGTGGGTAAACTATGGGTTGATTATTCTAACAAATTCCAAAATTGAAAAGTGTTAGTGCAAAGGTGATGCAGGAGAACTTTTGAGGAAAGTAATTTTTTTCTCGAGTCTCCTGCAAGGATGGGTAATAAAGTTGGAAGGTTGGGTACTGTGAGGAGAGAGAGAGTAGGAGGTGAAGGATCTACTAGTGCAGTAGTATCACTTTGGAAACCAAGAAATCAGGATTTTGGGAGACTTGGCAAACATGTAGAATGTGAAAACCATTAGTTACATGTCTTTTGAGGCTATCAAAGCCATTAGTTTGAGATCTAGCCTATCAAGATTACAAAAGCTTTGGAAAAACATTGGAAATAGGTTGTCTTCCCATATCCTCTTTCCTCTTTTGTTTATTGTCATGCATGAATATTTAACAAAAAATTTGATTGAGAATCTAGACTAGTGTAAGTTTGTGAGCTTAACCCACTTGTCAAGAGGATTAACTTAATACATAGGTGAATCCATTCACAATAGGGGTGAAATGTATATAAGATTCAAATAGGAGGATTACCCTAATATGACCCATCCTAGTGACCCAACAAGTATGAACACTGATGATAATTTGTTTTCTAATTTTAAGAGATCTCATTTGTACAACATTGTTGCTAGAACCCTTGTTCTACCTTGCTGAGAGCCCATACAATGGAACATAAAAAAAACTAATATAAAGAGAATAATACTTGTAAATGATAATAAACAATTCATTTCTTCCTTTTCAATTATCAGAATTGGAGAAGTATTACAGAGTGCATGAACATGAAGCATAATTGATTATTGAATGAGTAGAAATCATTGCTAGCGGTCGGGAGAAGAGAACTCAACACAACGTTCTTCAGCCTACGAAAAAAAGGAATAGGTTAATAAATAGCAAATCAAATATATCAAAATCATGCAAGAAGAAATGAAAATATGTAGCACTGGCACTAAGTTTCTTACTTCTCATAGTTTCTTGCACTTGATTTTTGTGGCACATATTTAGACAAAGGCAGAGAGGAAATCAATTTTGTACCAAGACCTCTACTCTGTGTCCCAACAACTTAGCTCAAAGCAACGAGTTCCTTCTATTAAAGTGGCAAGTTACATATGAGTACTCATTAAAGATAATCATAGCAATGAGTACATATAAGCACTCATAAACTTGAATCCTCTGTCAAGGAAAGCCTTGGATTGTTTGTTTGGTTGGCATATCAAGTTCATAAAACTTAGAAACACAGGTTGTTTAGGTAAAATAACTGGGTTTACACTAACGTTAAACATTGAAAATGATAGAATTAAGATTTTGAGATGAGAAAATAGTTATTTTGATCATTTTTGAAATGAGGAAACAATCAATTATACTGTAGCCATTTGGAGAAGTTGTCACCATAAAAAATTTCTTGTTTTTTCCTTTTTTTTTTTTTTTTTATATTGGCAAATTTAAAGCACTTATTCCAAGTGTGATGGAGTTTATACACTTTCATAATTTGTTAAACCCCGATGTACAAGTTTGTAGGACATCACTAATTCGGTATAGTGACCTACACATATTTTTTTATATTGGCAACTTTAAGTCACTTCTTCCAAGTGTAGTGGAGTTTATGCACTTTCAGAATTTCTTAAACCCTGATGTACAAGTTTGTAGGACATCACTAATTCAGTATAGTGACATACTCATTTTTTTGTTCCATAGATATCTGTAGGATATCACTGATTAAGTATAGTGTGACCTACATCAATTTTTGTTGCACATGCAAAGTATGCATTAATGGTTTTATGCTCAGAATAATGCATCTTATTGTAGTCACCTTTGTACAAATTACCTGATCTTTGCAAAGAGTACATTGTGCAGTTAATGCTCATTAAATTATCTCTACAGTTCGTTGTTCCTTTCACAGTGATTACAAATGAGGAGATGACTTCTTCTCTCTCCTATCTGTCAGTTTTGGGCTATAGTTCCAGAACAAGTTGATATGTTCTTGATGAGATTTTTCATATGTACTCATTTTATGTCTCTACATATTTCTTTCTTTGAGCTAGTATCCTATCTCTTTGTAGCTTTTCTCTTATATCATAGGCCTTTTCATGTTGACATTAGTGTAGCTATAGGAACTGCTTGTGCAGTCCCACTATGTATTGCACTAATTGTACTATTTTAGTCCCAATGACCCACTTTTGTAATGCTTTGCGAAGATCTATAAAATCACAAACTGTGCCAGTCCTTAGGCAGGTCACTTTTCCATTATTTTTCTTTGCCATTTCATCCAAATCTTGTTGCATTGCAATGGATGAAAAATAAGTAAATAGTCTGATCATCTCCCATAACATCTAGAAAACAGAAAAATTACCTAGTTATATAGAAATTATGATGTGCATGAACAAAAACATATATTCATTTATGCACCTCTAACCACATGCTCACACCCACTTATCATCGTTGTTATATGGCAATGTGCATCCAAAACAAATAGACAACCTACCGCTTAGGCACTTGGAGTTTTAACATATTTCTTCCTTTGTTTGCATTTAAGTTAATGTGTTGTACGTACTTTTGCTACTCATTTCTTGAAAGGACGGAAATTTTATTTTCGTATGAACTAGAAAATAGAACATATTTGATTTTGATTTATATGTGAGTTGAATTCCTATGGGAAATTGCAGTCACCATGTCTTTAAAGGCTGAAAATCTTACCTCAATATTGTAGACATAACCATTGGTTAAAACCAAAGGTGGATTATCTGCATCCATTAGTTCTTTTGAAATATAGCATACCAACTTAGAGTAGAAATGATTTGAGAAAGGTAAATCTGAAGCAAGATTCTGGAAGCTCTCCTGTGATAGTGGGTCTTCTTTTGTACAATTTTCCTCATAGAAAAATCTTTAGTAAGTCAAGGAAACAATCTCAAGGGACTCAGAGAACTCAGAAAACTATTCAAGCAACCTAGCCTGCCTTTGGCAAACTTTTACTTGCCTGATTGAAATATAAAATTAAGCATTATACAGATTAAAGGATACTGAGTCTTAAAAGTAGATAACCCAACTTGTAGGTAAATATTCAGCAGTGGCTCAATAGTCATTCCATATAGTTTGCAGTACTCCTCCTTGAATTGCAGGACCATATTATCCCATTGCTTTGCATCAAATAATACCTGTGCAAGAACAACACATGCATGAATATTCTTATAGAAATTAATAAATTCATTACCAAGTTATAGTAAAGAACCTTAAGGATGAAGAATTTTACCTCAAGATTTACACATCTAGAAAAAGATGAGAAACAATTACTTTTTTGAGTAGCTTCTTCAACAATTACTTGCTAACTAGATATATTTACCAACAAAATTATGATATGGGTAGATGCATGCATGATGAATTGGAGAAACAAGCTACTCACATCCTAATCCCCACTTTCAAGGTTTAAAAGAAGTCCTTCACAAAGTTCCAAAAATCCCCATTGTTTCAAACCTAGACACGCAATCTAATACCACAGTTTTGACTCTTGGCATCATACAAATTATGTAAATAAACAATGATGGGGTTATCCATCTAGAATTCAGGAATATCCACATTAGGATTGGACAATCGATGTTTCAAACCAATAGCTAGGTTGATAATCAGGATGATAAGTTATTTGTAAAGTGTTGAGTTTGAAAATTGAAACATGACCATGACGTACATGATGTAAATATCTTGTACAAATTCTTAGTGCAGAGCTGAAAAATGTTGGGTTAATCTTGACTTGGTGAAAAAAGTAATTAAGATAACCTTGATTTGGTGATTAATGGGTTTACCATTGGTGGTTTATGGGACATGGTATTTGTCCATGGTTTTAGTATGTGATGAAACCTATTTCAAGGGTGGAAGAACTCCACTTTAAAATTCTATGTGCATTCTTATTGTTACCCCCTAGACTGCATTGGATAAATTTTCACAAATAACACTAACAACACTTTTAGGATTTTTATCAAACACTTTAGATTCAATCTAGATTTATCTTCCACTGAGTTATCCTTAATTACAATCTTTTCATTGAATTTTGAAAATAAGCACAATGTATCTATCAAACTATTGATCTAAAAAGAAAATGAACTTAACATATTTGGGGCCAAGCATAGAGAAAAACCCAGAGAAATATTGTATTCTTCCTACTTGAGAAAACTTTACAAATTTACAGAGGACCTGAAAAAAAGACACCTTCAGTACTATGTCAAATTCTTAAAGTAAACCCAGAAAATACACTACTGTTTGGACAGTCTGTAGGGTACTGTACAATCTGATTTTTAACAGAAAATCAACACAATAAATTACCTCGATTCTTGTTCCTTCTCACACGTGCCAAAACTGTCAAATTTGTCTTGGAAATTTCCCTGTAAGGTCTGCAAACTTTTGTTGTTGAACGGTCAATAAAAAATAGGATGTACAACATGATACAATGGGATAGTTCCTATGATAGCATGAATGGGGTCATTGCAATGCATGGGCTCTTTAAGGGCCTATAACTAAAGAGGAAGGCCTACTTCTCTCCATCATTGCCAACAACATCATTAGAGTTTGTCTGAAGGTGTATATAGTAAAACCAATTGGGTATATCTGATATCTGTCAAAAAATGGTTGTTTATCTACGTAGTGAAGATAAATCATTGAATTACATCCTCATCTAATAATCATTTGCTTATATATTGTTGAAAAATGTATTGGGGATACAGGTTTTCTCTATGAAGGTCATTAGGTATACATAGGTATTTTCTATGAAAAAAAGGTTGGGTATACAAGGTTTTTTGGTGTGAATATTTATTTGGTGTAGATGGTTTTTTCTTGTGAAAATTCATTGGGTTTTCACAGGTTTTTTTGTGAAAGTTCATTGGGTACACAGTTTCTTTTTTATAAGTATCATTTGGATTTTCAAGGATGGGAAGTAAGTGGAGAAAGGAAAAAAGTTCCCTGGCATTGAATGGATTCAGCAGGCATAGGTGCACCTCTCATTCTGACCTCTGTTTCCATCAAGTTCTCGTTCCCCTCTGGGCTATGAACAGGTAGCAGGACCTCCAAGGTGGGATTATTGTTTTGATATAATCTTTGCTTTAATTCATTCTCTCTCTCTCAGACTTTTATTTGTGTCACTTTTTTTTTTATGATGCAGACTTACTTTTACAAGCACAAAGGTATAAATCTAAGGTTCATTTTATTTGATATTTTTGGAAAAATCTAGATTTTTGTTGTTGGTCCATTGAGCAGTCTTGTTTTCTTAAGTTATTTCACAGGGAAGTTTTGCTTCTCTCGTTTGGATCATTTAGATATTGTGCAGCCCTTTTTATGCATTATGTAAGGTAGAAATCTTGATTTCCTATGTTTGTGTGACCAAGATCATGGTCTTTCTGAATGGGTCATTAAAATATCCTATGCATGGGTGCCTTTTGGATACTGTTGTAATGATACCTTCTGGTGCCAAGTTCAGTACTGTTGTAATTGCACCTAGTGGTTCCATGAAATAAATAAATAAAAGCTTTGAAAGGTTCATTGAAAAATATTTGTTTTCTGAATTGGGTAGTTGAAGGATCTTGTTTATTTAGTTGAGTCATAGGGAATATTATTTTCCCTTCTTGTTGTTTAGGTATTTGGATAATCTTATTTTCTGAATATGGACACTAAGAAATTGTGTTGTTCTTTCTCTTTGTTTTGGTATCTAGATAACCTTATTTTCTAAGTTGGGCAACTAAGAACCTTTTCTTTTTACATTTAGGTGACAAAGATGTTTATTTTGTACCTAGGAAATTGGGCTCTCCATATGTGGTCAGCGATGGCCAGGCCCCTTGATGTTACAGCTGCACATTTGAACTTTTTTATTAATGAATTCATGTAATTTAGAAGGGACTGCCATGCTTTTCTTTTGTAATATCAAGTTTATAGCTCCACTACATTTGATATGGTTGGACTTTTCTGATGCCTATTTAAAACCACACTTTAATACTACACAATGTTGCATGTACATAGTTCTTGTAGTTTTTTATTACAAAATGAAGCCATTCCTTGTCTTGCAAGGAATTTGTCCTTTGATGTTTTCTGTTGGCATTTCTTTGGACTTTTGGATTTTCACCATCATGTGCATATTAAGGGATTATGTTTGGGCATATTCCTTGTCTCATAGATTCAACCATGCAACCATGCAACCCTCTCTGGCAAGCACCCATATTTGTTCCTGGTTGCTAAGGACATTAGTATTGAAAACTTTGTCGATTACCTTATATTTTAATATATTAATATCAATGGATTTCAGAACTTAATCCCCATTACTCGCATGTCATAGTGATAGCTAATTTATGCTGGTAATGTTATATTGATATCTACTTAAATGGTTATAATTGGATGTATTGTAAAAAATGGTGATTTAGTTTTATCATTGTGCTCATTATTATCGGGAAGACATTTCCTTTTGCATAATAATGCACATATGCTTTCAGATATACTGTCTGAGTACTGTTAATTTAATTCTGAGTTAACTTGAGTTTAGATTATGTTATGACTTAGGAAAAATATTACCACTTAGTTTAAAACTTTAATGGACATTTTCATTTCTGTTGGAAGAATAACTAACAAAACTATTTGGCATACGAGAAGTTGAAAAAGAATTGTAATTTTCCAGATTCTTGAGAGGCAATACAGAACCCATGATGCAATAACAAAATCATTAACACCTCCGAACATGCACAAAAAAGAGTTGTAACAGGATCATTAACAACCCAAAACAAGCACAGAATTATCTGTTGTAACGGTATGATTTTTTCTATAATACCAATCTAGAGCATGTAGAATAGTGTGAAGAACAAACCTTAACATGCATCATAGGCACACATGAAGGTGCCAAATTTCAAACAGTAGACCATATTGAGTTGTGTGGAATAGTCCCAAAACATAACAAGACATGCATGCAACTTGAGGCATGCAGAACAAGCTAAAACAGGATAGAAAACATAATTTTGAACATAAACCAAAGAGAATGTAAAAACTATTAAAAATCTAAGGTGCACTGGATTCAACATAGGTTCAAGAAAATCATACTACACACAACCTAAGGTAGGACAACTCACATAGTTTGAAGAATTTTCAACACACAATTCAAGGTAATTTTTGCATGAAATTTGAGGCATTTCTTGCACATAATACAAGAATTCAAGGTATTTTGTGACAAAAATTTAGGCACTGAACCCAAGACTCAAACTTGATGCACACAAATCAATGAGAAAACCCCATACTCTAGTGTACATAGATAGAAAACAAAAAAAAATTATGAGAAATATATAAGAACAAATGTATACTATACTAAATAAAATATAACCCCTGCAAAAAGAGAACCCTTTATTGACATTACATAATAATAGCAATGTTAACTGGCCTCTTCAAAGGGGAAACATCTAAACAAGTAGCACATGAATACAACAAAATTACTCCTTGAAAAAACATTGCATATATTCATCCCTCTATAAACAATGTCTAATACCCAAAACCTAACCACTAGTGGGTCAAACATGAATGAGTACCAAATACCTAGTGGGACTTATTTCATAAGGATGACCCTTTTTTAGTAATTAAATACACACCAAATACCTAGTGGGGTTTGTTCAAAGATAATGGCTCCATACATTAATAAATTGACTCCTAAGTACCTCGAAGTAGAGAGGTTAGGGTAGGACCCTAACAAAGACAAAAATTGTACAAAATACAAAATGTTTGGAAGTGCATAAATTTTCTAGTATGAAAACACTCAAGTACTAAGCAGTCTCAATCATATACGAGTAGACAGTGTGTCAACAGTAACTACTAGGTATTTAAATAAATTGTACAAAACTGATAATTTTGGGTGTCAGATAAATACAGAAAATACAATCAAGTTCTCTAGTGAAAAAATTGTGTATTTTTGGGTGGAAGATAAATCTTGAGGAAACATGTGGCAGCATGCAGAGATATGTCTCTGGGAGACTAAGAAATATGGAGGTGACCACAAAATCTATATTCAGGTATGCATGATCCATACTAAATTACAACATTTTATTGGTGGAAGAGAAGTTAGGAAGGGGTGTTGGGTGCAGCATGAGGTGTGGGCCATGTGGCAACAATATGTCACAGTAGGTGGACTAGGTGTCAAATTCTGATCTTGTCATTTGGTGCACATTTGTAAATTCATATCAGGAATTGTATACATGGCTACAACCCACATAAGGCATATTTTAGATGCTACACTTGACAACCTACTTGGACTTTCCATCCACTTCACCCGGCAGAGAAGTAATTTTTGTAATGATTTCGATGTTGATTTGATGATGACATGTTTATAAAACACTAACTTCATACTTTTTGTGAACCTTATGTAACATTATATATGTTTGAAATTGAAATGAATCACATGAACAACCATTGTATGTAAAAATTACATACAATCTTCACTTGACAACCTACTTGGACTTGCCATCCACTTCACACAAAGGAGAAGTAATATCTGTAATGATTTAGATGTTGATTTGATGAGGACATGTTTATAACAAAAAAAACTTCATACTTTTTATGAACCTTATGTAATATTATATATGTTTGAACCCTGGATGCAAGTGACACACTGGCCATCCACAAGGGACACTTGGTGCATAGGCCACATGGTGAAGGCGCAAAAAATGAGGTGAGTGATGACACACTTGAATTGAATGCGGAGGAGGGTGGAATGCTTGCCAACCTTGCAAGTAGTTGTTCGGTAATTTCTTGTTTGACTCGTAGCACTGTGGATTTAATTCCTACATGTTCCAATACAACGGTGTTACCAGCATTGCTAGAGAAATTGGCGATATCCAAGAAATCACGAGATTTCGAGGACGTCAATTTTTCGGCAAAAAATATCCAAAAAACCAACTCGATTTTTTGCCAAAAAATCATGAGTCAATAGAAAAAATCGGTCGTCGTGGACTATGGAAGGAAAAAAGGGTTTTGATTCGGTTTTTTTTTGTCATTTTCTCAATGCAGATATAGAGAGGAGAGCTAAGGAGATCAAGAACACTTTCTTTGGGCTTAAGGAAGGATTTGGGTGACATTTCCTTCACCATCAACCATCAAAATTGAAGATTGGATATTGTTATTTGGAGTTTTTTTCCACATTTATCACAACTAAAGGTTAGCAAAAAATTTACCCATCATTTCTCATTATGTCATCCACTCATTATCCCTAGCTATCACTTTGATTTGAACTTTTTTACATTGTATGTTTTTTCCTTAAGCTTTGATCTTATGCAGGCACCTGGAAAAAAATGACAAACTAGTGTTAATTTAGGAAATGAATGTGATCTCTGTGGGTGAAGTAATGTGCATCCACAATATACATCGAAAGAAGAAAGGTGCATTATAGAATGCATGTGGGGTATCATGTCAATATACTACGTATAAATATAAAGGGGTATAAAAAATGTAAATGAAAAAATGGATACATGAAATATATAGTGAAAATAGGGGTTTTTTTAAATTGGGAAGGCATGTTGGGAGGGGGTTAAAAAACCAATTTTGAGAGGTATTTTCCAATATTTTTTGAAAATAGAGGTATTGTTTCATATGCCACGAACGAACATGCTATGGCATGGTTTCACTAAGTGAAGACCCCGTGCTTCATCATCCATGCCTGTCGTTATCGCTATGCAGAAAATTGGAATAGTGTACTCCATCGGCATGACTGCCTATTTCCCATACACCAATTTGAATGCGTCTATCCTATCAATCTTTTACAAGTTGCGCGATATGCCCACAAGAATGCTAGAATATTCAAATCCAAATCATCACGGTTCGCATTGCATACCTTTGTAAGTGCATGCTCCAACACCTTGTTGAACGCTTCCACTATCCCATTCGCTTGTGGATGATACGGGTTACTCTTCTTATGTTGTATCTAAAGAACCTTTTTCAATGCATTGACTATGCAATTGATGGAGTGACTCCCCTGGTTTCTCATCAATATCCTTGGGAATCCAAACTGAGTCACAATGTTGTCAAACAGGAACCTCGTTGTTGTCGTAGCGGTGCAATCTACAACAGTTGTGGCCTCCACCCATCTTGTCAAATAATTTGTTGTTATAATGATGTTCCTTTCACCAGTTTGCTTCCCAAGTGAGTATATTGGTCCCACAAAGTCCACATCCTATTTATCAAATGGCTACAATGTCACCTGAGGCACCAATGGCATCTCATCCCTCCTTGACAGTTTCCCATTTCTTTGATAGACATCGCAAGTCTATGCAGAATATTTTTCATCATTATGAAGAGTGGGAAACCAAATCCCTGCACGGGGCACCTTTCTAGCAGTAGGACAACCTCCATAGTGTCCACAGCCAACACTTGCATGTGCCTCTTATAATATCTTCCCTTATTCATGTGGTAGTACACATCGCCTTAAGATCTCGTCAGGTTCGAGCTTATAGATTTGTCCAACAATCAACTAGAAATCTACAGCCTTCACAACCAACTGCTTCTTCTAACTTGTAGTAAACTCCTCTAGTGCAGTTCCTGTCGCCAAGAATTGAATTATTTGCTCATAATAGTTTTCATCCATATCGACTTTGAATAGTGCACATCTGGTAACCCATCTTCAATATTTTTCAGTTCTTCACCTGTCTCAATTCGTGATAAGTGATATGGGCCTGCATTCAAGTGACCCAGATTCACAATTATCTCAAAATAAAAACCCTAAAAGAGAAGTAGCCAACGACATATCTTCCCCCCCAACACAGACTTATTGACCAGGTATTTCAAATCAGAATGGTTCGTGAACATCTTGAAATGACCTCCCAACAGGTAATGCCTAAACTTCTGTAGCGCATATACCATTTCCAGGCCTTCCCTCTGTGTGGTAGTGTAATTTTTCTCCGCAGACGACAGCTTCTGATTAGTGAAAGAAATCAGGTGATCAAGATCTCCTTCCCCTGGTTGCGACATCACCACACATAGTGCAATTGATGATGCATCCACATGGACATGGAACTCCTTATTCCAATTAGGAAAAACTAGTATTGGTGCAGAAGCCATCTTGGCCTTCAACGTCTCAAAACTTACTTGACACTCTTGACTCCATACAAACATCGCATCCTTCTTTCGCAACCTTTCCATAGGAGCTGTGATCACAACATAACCATGGATAAACTTGCGGTAGTATCTTGTGTTCCCGAGCATCACTCTAATTTGTTTCACATTTGTAAGTGGTGGTAAGCTCAAAGTCAGCGCAATATTTTTGAGTTCAACCAACAGTCCTTGCTTGCAAAAAATGTGTCCCAACAACATCCCAAAAGGTGCCCAAAAGATACATTTCTTTGATTTCAGCACGATCGAATACTGTAGACATCGCTCCAGCATCAGTCACAGGTTTTCTAGATGGCTCCTAATCAATCCATAAACTATCTATTCATCCATATACACTAGCATAAAATTTTGAATAAAATCCTTGAATGCGACGATAACAACCCTGGAGAATATCACAGGCGCATTTTTCAGCCCAAACAACGTCACAGTGTATTGAAAAAAACCCCATTCAATAACAAATGTTGTCTTGTGGCAATCCTCTTTTGTGATCTTGATGTGGTGATAGCCAAAAAATCCATTCATGAAGAATACATTTCGTAACCGCCAACTTCTAGTACATAGTCAGTGAATGGTGTGGAAATGGATCATGCACACACGCATCATTCAATTCTCGAAGGTCGACACAAATACGAACCTCACATGTATTCTTATCTTGGACCACCATAGGACTGATACATTTTGATTCTTCAACCAGCTCAATTATTCCAACATCTAGCATTCTGTCGAGCTCATCTTTGACCCTCTCCTTGTATCATAGATTCAACAAATACAGTCGTTGCTTTACCAGTTTCACATTTGGCTTCAATGGGATCTTCATCTCTCCTAAATCTCCCAGTATTCCCTTCATCTTAGAAAAATTCATAGGGAACAAATCTTGGAATCCATGCAATAGATCTGTGATCTTGGCCATGGATTCTTCGTCCCAATAGTCCTTGACATTCACAAACTTTGGGTTCTCCTCCATCCCAATGTTGACCTTCCTTATTTTTAATGGTTGATTCATTGGATCCATCAGTACGTTAGGTGCTACGACATCTTGAGTCCCTTTTCTTTCTGGGATATTGATGTTTTATGGATCATCACCATCCTTGGGTTCTTCAATCACATTATAGCATTCCATCATTGAATGCATATGTGGATCCACTGGATATGCAACTGGAACTACCTTCAGAACAATGTTGTGGATGTGCTACACTGCATTATGAATAGTGAGATTGGTATCCATGAAACTGAAGGTGTGAGTAAAGAAAACCGTCAACTCTTCCCAAGTAGTTATCTCTTGGCGCAACTCAAATGATACATACCATGACCGTGACATATCATCAAACATGTGGACAAAATAATGGACCCAATCATCCTTTGTTCATGATTCCCACAAGGTCTGACACTTGATCAGATGACCACCAGGGTCATTCCACCCATTGTACCTTCTAGTATGGTACTCTTCTATGTCGTCAAAGAGAATTGTCATCAATATTTGATACTATGACCATCCAGTGATCGACTTCTTATGGGTCGCCCACCAACATGTTGGAGTAGCCTTCATCACTTCATCTAACACCAGCAACCACTGTGGTTCTAAAACCTTATCTTCAAATGCCAATATAAATTCAGACAACTTAGGAAGTCCTTCATATACTGGTAGTTCAACAGTCTCAGTCACGAATTGACATAATGAATGTGTAATCAAACCGCAATTATAGAATGACACCTCATGCATTCGATTCTACCAATTCTCTAAAGCATCATCATAGTCAGAAGACACATATTTGGAGCTATACCAACCGAGTTCCTCGTAGACAATCAGATGGATGTAATCTTTTGAGATATTATATGCATGATCCCATCCTCTTATAGCTTCATCCTTCATCGGTTCAATATACCATTTCCCTTCAGTTGGATCCATCGGAGCTATGACTCTGATGTCCTAATTCTCAAAGGTAATCACACACTTCTTAAAATTAATCACCACCAAGGTGTCATTGGCCCATCCAATTCCCAACAATGCGGGATAGGAGCCTCCTCCATCAACAACATCAATAACATCAAAATTAGCATAAGTCTTCATCGCTTCAACTTCCACTGAAAGGCGTGGAACTTGCCCAATCGGTGTTACTCTGGACTGGTTAGCCAGTCGCAGCTATATGAGGGACCAAACCAACTGTGAGCTCCCCATATTTTTCTATTTCTTCCTTGTTATAATATTAATGACTGATCCTATATCCAAGATGACTGAATATGAATATCTGTAGTCCCCGATCTAAATATTCATGTGCATCCCTTTTCATGTCTTCTTCTTGTGTAAATATTTCACCATGGACTCTTTCCATCCCTTGGCCAGTGGATGTAAAATATTCTCAATCTCGGCAAGAGAACCAGGATCTCTTCCTAGTGACAAGCAACTTTCAAAGAAGTTCTGCAAAGTACCATGCTATCGTGATGGTCCTGCTACCAAAGTTGAATAAAAAGTAGTTGGATTCTCATAGACAGGTAACTTACCATGATTTATTCATATCACATCACATTGTTCAAAGAATTTATCCTTCTCTGCATTGACATCAAACTGCACCTTATTCTTTTCAGCCCACTGAATTTTTGTATGTGGACTATTTTTTCCCGTCGTCGCACCTCCATGAGTGATGACAGCAACATCATCATCCTGCGTCCTAGGTTCTGATGATATCATTGCAACTGTTTACCCTTGATTCTAATTCAACAAAGGATTCACAGGTTGATTCACATTCCGATTCATAGGTTGGTTCTAATTCTGAATCCGGTTCTGGTTCTAGTTTTGCACCTAGTTTTGGTTTTGCACTTGCAGAACGTTTCCTGCTTGCCACCTCGCGATCAGTTGTGGACAGTTTTAAACAATGTGATAGACATTGATATAATACATACATTGCACTTGCAATTACAATAAATCTCTCTGATAATGTACCAGTACTCCATAATTATAACATTGCACTGGTCCGCGACCTCATCCTCCTCCTTGACCAAAGCCTCCACCTCGTCCTCCTCGAAATCCTATGTAGAATCCTCCTTGTTGTTGAAACTATGGTTGATTGAACTACTGCTACGGTGGATTCGGTTTCTGCTGAACATACTGCACTGAATGAACATGATGTGGCTATTGCAGAGCCATCTGCATTGGATTATATTGTGGTTTTGGCAAAAACTATAGTTGTGATTGTGAGTACGGTACAAACTACATTTGCAGTTACGGATATGGTACAAACTATGCTTCAGGTGGTGTTTGTACCACCTCCGACTGCGACTGCGGTTGTTGAATTTCCTAATGGTCCTCTCCCTTCACATAGTACATGTCCATTTTTCTTTCCTGGAGTAGATCATATTCGCAAAAATCCTTATCTCTATTCCCAATAGACCAACAAAATGTGTAGTGTAAGTTCGTTAGCTTTGTGACCATATTCTGCATATATCCACAATATGCATGTTGATGTCCATAAACTTGGTAGATATGATACCATGGCATACCACCATAAATCAATGCACTACAACAAAACCCTATGATGGTGTCTCTTGTAGCGTCGCTTTTAGCGTCCATTATCACTTTTAGTGTATTTTTCATCATTTTTTGAACAAAGTGGATGCTTTTCCATGGGATGGCGCTTTTAATGGTGTTATTTGCATCCCTTTTTAAAAGGTGGAGCTATTTTAGATGTTAATTATCATCTTAATTAGCATCCCAATTAGCATCCCAATTAGCGTCCCAATTATCGTCCCAATTAGCATCCCAATCAGCATCCCAATTAGTGCCCCTTTTTAAAAGTTGGCGCTATTTTGGATGCTAATTAGCATCCCAATTAGCACCCAATTAGCATCCCCATTAGAATCCCAATTATCATTCCAATTAGCATCCCAAGTAGCATCCAAATTAGCGTCATTTTTTAAAAGTTGGTGCTATTTTGGATGCTAATTAGCATCCCAATTAGCGTCCCAATTAGCACCCCAATTAGAATCCCAATTAGCATCCCATTTAGCATCACAATTAGCCTCCCAATTATCGTCCCTTTTTAAAAGTTGGTTCTATCTTGGACGATAATTAACATCCCAATTAGCATCCCAATTAGCGTCCTAATTATCATCCCAATTAGCATCCCAATTAACATCCCAATTAGCGTTCGCAAAATAATCCCATATAATGCCAAGAATAGCCTCCAAAAAAAACATCCTTAATAACATAACACCATATATTAATTGAAGGTTAGCGATAGGAATTGCGCCATGAATTTCGATAGGAAAAAAATTCAACATAGCGCCAAGTATAGAGCAAGGAATTGCACCTAGAAAACATCCAGCATAGCACCAGGTATAGATCCAAGTACATCGCTTGGAATAATGCTAGAAATTTTGAAAGGAACTGCGTTGGATGGGGGATTATAAGCACTAAACCTAAATGTATTTTTCAAGTATGTTCTCAATATCCATCCTCTTTAAGAGTACTGCAATTTACAACTAATTACCCTATAATTGACCCCTAATTATTACCCCTAGTTAACCACTAATTGCACCTAAATGACCCCTATTTGACCACTAATTACCCCTAAATAATCTATGCTTACCACTAATTAACCCTTGATACCCCCTAAATGGTCCCTACTTTTTTAGAAGGAAAACCTCGTGGAGAAACCCAAGGGATGATTCTAAACATTCATTTATGGCATATTCGCTAGTAAACCCATCGATGTAGACTAGTGTGCCTCACACACAAGGATTTGAAATGGGCATATGCCGCCATGAACTTAACTAAATTCCCAACATCATGGGAAACCTTGGTTTAGCTAAGCCCTTGGGATATATGGACCCTATTTACCCATAACTGACCCATAATTACCCCTAGTTAACTCATAATTGACCCCTAATTGCCTCTAATTATCCCCTAACTACCCCGTAATTGACCTCTTACTAACCCCTAATTACCACTAATTATCCCCTAACTACCCCCTAATTACCACAACTCATTACCTAATAATTACCCCTAAATGACCCTTAATTACCCATAATTGACCACAAATTACTCATCAATGATCACTAATAAACCCTTAATTACCCTTCATTTACCCATAATCACCCATAAATGACCCTTAACTCTGTACGGGGGTCTAGTCCATCACATAAGCCTTACAGAGGGAATATTTTGGATTGTTAGTGGGATATGGTGGCCATTTTGGGATGTTTAACACATGAATAATTTTTTACTACTAGGCCATGGTTTGGGATTAACCTCTAGGGCCTAAGTTCATTATGAGACTTCACATACCACCGAGGAATATATATCTTAGGCCTATTTTTGAAGAGTTGATCATAATTGTCTTTAAATTTTGGGAAATCTCCTTCCAACATGTTTTCAGAGAGATGAATCAAATTGTAGATCATTTATAAAAGGATGGTATCTTATTGGGTGATGGTGAATGGAAAAAATGGGAATGCCAAAATGACACCATCATGGAGGAAGATCCAGGTCCCATCTTTGTCTAAACTATGCATCCCCAATTGCTAACATTATCTATGATTCGTGGGGATTATTCATTTTTGTTGTTACCCATGAATAACATATTTTGTAGTGGTTTTTATGGGTGTCGTAAGCACAAATAAAATGACTATTGAAAAATGTAAGTCCTGGAGGATAGAGTTTATCTTGAGTTTTTATACTCACAAAATATCAATAAGTGAAGATATAGACGAGGTCTATATGACTGTAAAGAAAGTCATTTCTCTTTTATAATGAATTGGGATATTTTTTACTTGGAAAAAAAACTAAATCTGACTACGGATTTCAAACCAAGTTCCCTTTTCTTCTCTTGTATTCAATCCAACCAACCCCTTATTTGGGTATTGATGGGATATTTAACACCATTACCTGCAGTGTTGCAATGGATGATACTATGGTTGGATACCTTCCCCAATCTAAATAGTTTTATTTATGTCACCTTCTTCCCTTTCCCATGAGACTCTTACGACATTGAAACTAGTACAAGAGAAGTTTCCTTTAGAATGATGACCATATTAGTGTCTCGACCGTGTCTATGCCAATATGAAATAATATTAGTGACCAAATTTTTTGATGTAGGTAATTTTGAAGTCATCTTGAATTCCACCCAAAGGTGTCCCATATTTGAATCCTGCTATTAGGAAGGATTATTTTATTTCCCTTTGGTAGGATGTGAATATTTTTCCATTAGACACAAGGCCACCACATGCATGCATTCAAAACAAATTTTGCATGGGAAAACAATGTTTGCATAGTCCAAAATATTGTGTCCAACTTTTGTCTATTCTCTTCGATGCAATTTGGAAAGAATGACTGGTCATGACTCAATGCAAAAATATATCCAAGCACATGTATTAAAAATATTACTGTTAGTTTTTGCAGTTATGGTAATGAACCTACCCAAAGAATTTCCAATGGCTCTAAGAGTATCGATATCACAATATTCTAACAATATACTAGGCAAGTAAACCCATATCAAGGCCTCCACCAATACTTTCATATGTGGCTTAAATTTAGGGTGCCATCACTTCTAAAGAGATCCGCACCCTCTATAAACTAGGGTGTTTTGATTAAAACTCTTATATTTTCCATCCTCTTAAACAAATTATAAGATGAAGAAACCTTTTCACAATTTGGTGGATGAGAATTTTTTCTAGCATGGGGGATCCCCAATTCAACTCTATCTATAATTGGATTTTTTTCAACAAGGGCCACATACTATAGAATATGCAATTCAAGGCATGTGGCAATAAATACGTTTTTTCCTCATTACAAACACAATGGTGTCAATGATGAAAAGCTTGAACCTTCTTGAAATAAATATCAACACTTCACTTTCACTAACCCAACATTAACACATGAAAAAATTACAATTTATTTTTTATCTTTAAATTTGTATAATAAAATAACCTTAAATTCAGTAATACTTTATAAGTTAAATTTATTTTTTTCACAAAAATAGAGCAACAAATAATCAATGTACATGTTTCGATTAAGTTGAAAAGTCCACATGAGTTGTTCAAACATGTTCTAATTTTGAACCCATGTTATGTGTACTTTTCCATGGAAATTTTATGGAAGTGGAAAAATTAAATTGTAAAACAAGATATTAAAGAGATGCAACTTCAAACAAGAGCATAACAAACTAGCAGGGTAGGTAATCTTATCTTTTCAATTTCAATTACGTACCATTTGAGTTGTGGCCTCAATGTATTGGTTATTTAAACTTCACTTAAACTTCTTTTAATATTTTATTAACAAATAAAAATATAAATAATAACTCAAATCAATAAATTAGATTTTTATTATGGCCAACTTAGAATTATGAAATATTTAAATGTTGTACATTTTGATTAATAAATCCCAATAGTATATATTATGTACGAACATATATATATCATGTACTAACATAACCATGACTATAATCACATCATATTGAAAAAATTGAAAATTTAAAACTTCCCTCCTCTGTCACTAACATAACCATGACTATAATCACATCATATAAAAAAAAATGAAAATTTAAAACTTCCCTCCTCCCTCAAGCCTAGAATTCACTCTCCTCTTTTTTCCTATTCTCATCAAACTATCGAACTCACCATCGTTTTTGTGCAGCCCTAGATTTCACCTTTTCTTTTTCAGAATCTCTTCAAACTCTCAAACTTACCGTCATTTTTGTGAGTCTGTATCCATTGATTTCTTTCTCCTCCCTACCCATAGGAATCCTCCCTTAACAAAAGACAACAACATTTTCATGCAATTGTTTATCTCCCCACTTCTACCAAAGTGAGGGATTGCCAATAAGTTCAAAATGCCAGATCTCTTTAGCCCTAATGCCCAAGTTTGTGGCTCTAGCAATACTGCAGAGCTACCAATAGTCTGAATCTATCGCAGGTACTGCATATTGGGAGAAATTTTTTGTGGTTTGTCAAGTCGTTACTTGCGTATTTTAGTGTTAGAATCCTCTCGAACAAATATCCTTCCACATTAACACCTGATAGGATCTTCGACAACATGAACGAGTACTTCGCATCCCCCTGTACCAATACTCTCTTCGCATTTGAATTTCTTGGCGAAACGTACTTTGGTAACACCACAGGATAGTAAATTAAGCTTCCTTAATTGTTTCTATGGTCTTTTTCCTCTGTTGATCTTGTTGAAATTAATGGTGTTATGAAAATTGTGAAAGAGGAGGACTGGGAGGGTATAATTCTTGTTTTGGGTATGCTAGACAAGAATAATAATAAGGGTTACATTTGTGGCTGCCATCAAGGTTTTACGACATGGCACAGACTAAAAGAGGAGACAAAAAAACAGCTGCCTACAGATAATGGATGCCTGAAGATCTTGTGCTCTCCAAGGTCAAGGGATTTCGTCGTGGCTCGCTAAGGTACGCCGGTCTATTTTTCATCCCTATTTGATGCATGCGATGTATGTTGTTGTTGTTATTTGCATTTGCCACATCAAGTTATATACTTCTTGTGCCCTGTTTTAATACCCGATTGTCATCCAAGAGTTTGTGTGAATGTTTATAGATTTTCATAGGGTTTCGTTTCCATTGTGCTGATTACAATGGCTATCATTATATTTTTCGATTTCCCAATATGTGCAAATATTTTCTTCTTAATACTAGAATTGCAAAACCTGGTTGCTGCACGGGGATTCTCTAAAACCTTGAAACCCTGCATGAGAAATCAAACCCTATATCAGATATTATTCCATGCCCCCCAACAGTGAGAAGCCCCCTTCCTTAATAATATTTTTATTTCTAAATGAAAAATATCGGAGCTTCTTAAGGAAGGTCAAAAATCCATTGGGTCTACTTCTAGTTTTGCATCCTTGGCTATAGGATAAAAGCTCGAAGCTGTAAGGATGATGTGTGGGCAAAGAAGTAGAAGAAATTTACCATTAAAATATTTTAACTGGGTGTGGTGGGCCAGGTGCTCTCCTCCCTTTTTATGCATTTCTTCGGGAGACCTAGTCAAGTATCAAAGTTGAGTCTCCAAGCCCATCTGAGTAACCAGGGCACTATTATTCATTTCCCCCTCTATAAAACCCCGTTTTAGCTCCTTGGAAAATGTATGCAATTTCCTTATATTATGGAGAGTCCTTTAGGTGACCTTTTTTGGTATTGACTGGACGCATAAGGTAAGGTATCCAAATAGGAGAATTTGATTTTAGCACTTCCTGGTAAAGGTGTCCATATGCATACTACGTGCTTACTATTTTCTGGAAAAGGAGATATTAGTGTTTAAACCCATGCAATGGATGCAAGTTTGCGTTTTTTTGGTGTTTAAACCCAAGTCTATTTGTCAGGCTAATTAATAGAAAAGCTATAAATTCATTGAAATCTCCTTCCATTCCCAGCTCTCCAAGGGGGATTTTAAATGACAAGCGGTCTTGCCGAGGAATCGGTAGCACGAAGACAAGTAGAGTGTCAGGAGGATAAGGGGCGATAAATTGATGTTCCATATGTTCAAATCATGGTTCGAGGAAATCACTTACCTAAAATCATCTTACCCACCTACCCCATTCAGTTGAATAAACATGCATTCCTGCATTGACACATCGAACCAATTACATTTGAATCTTTTTCCTTATAACAAGGGGAAGCTTGGATCTGCCCGAGTTTATGTTTATTTTTTCTACTCCTTCTCGACCAAGCAAGCCACATCCATCAAAATATATAACCAACCCAATTAATGGATGCAATTTTGTGTTTTTTAAGGTGGAAATTGCTTCTGTATAGGTCCAAGAGGATTACAATTGCCCCACAAGCGGCCTATTTTTATCAACATGATTTCAATATGATTTCCCTTAAAAATATGAATCAATAATTACAACTAATTTTCATTTGGATGAGTGCATACTATTATGTCATAATCACCCAGGACTTGCTCCTGGAAATTAAGCTGACGAGTAGATTGATATTGCACTACTCAAATACAACAAAGTAGAAATGTAAAAAGTTGCAAGTGTTAGATGAGGTACACAACTAAATTGAGAAACCATCAAATATCAATTGATGGCTCATCTCTGGCTTCAAAATTCTAGATCATTTTGAAAATATCTGAAACAGCCAATTGACGTCTTGCAATCATTTTACTTCAAATTCACTTGACAAATCAGTGCATCCTATATAACTAGCAGTAATCTTGGCAATGCTGAGAAACACCTTCAAAATACCTATATCTGCACTAGTTCTTTGGGAAGATGAGACCATCCATAGAAGCCAATAAAAATGATCATGACTTACTTTACAATGATGGAATATAAGGATGCGGCCTTAATATTCTAAACAAGTAATCACATATGTCTAGTGGTAAGCATTCTACAAGAGAAGGGTAGCTGCACAGAAAATTGATTATATAAATTTAGATAGGTCCTAAAAAGTTCCTGTCTCTCATAGATCTTAGTGCTGAGGCTGGCCAATATCATAAAAAAAAGGAAAAGCCGCAATGAAATAAAAGAATACCTATGCAATAGAATATTCACACAAATGTTCGAGGCCTTCTAAAATATATTGATCAACAGCTCTCAAAAGGTCTTGTGCAATATCTGTTTTCATCTCTACTATACTAGTGTATATATATATATATATGACACCAGTAGGCCATCAGAATCGTCAAATATTCTTGGATAAAACATATTTGAGTTCTAACATGTCATATTTTCTTTCATTTCTGCTTGAACTCTTTATAACAGGAATGAATCCTTCGTTATTTCCATAAGCAACACATAAAGAAACCATAAGAATTATCTCATCATTAGTTCAAAGACTTCCCAGGTTATATTTGGAATTTCAATATTCTTTGCCTCTTTTTCCTATCAAAGGTTCACAAATTTATCCCCAAACAATTTCTAGTTATTGTTTGAAGCCACAGTGCACTTAACATGTTTGACAATATCAAATTCTAGGGTAAACAATGCAGTCTACAATAACTACAAATTATATCACTTGAATTTTATAGGAATCAGAAAATGAGAGACAATTCCAGAACATTTGATAACTTAAAATACTCCATTTCCCATGCTCCTTTCCGCTGAATTAATTGTGTTTTTGGGCAATTAAAGGACACTGAACTTTTTCAAGATTAGAAACATTCATTCCTTTTACCCTATCTTAAGTTTTTGTAATTTTTCAAGATTAGAAATATTCCTTCCTTTCACCAGATCTTAAGTTTCATTCTCTTGTGTTAAAAGATATAACTATGGCTCCTTCTCCCTAAGTACAGGCCCCTTAAAACTAAAGAACCTTATGGGTAAAATTTGGAATAAAAAGTTTCTCATTTTTAGCTTTTTCTTTGAATAAAAAGCATTGAGTTTCTCGCTTTTATCTCTTATCTACAATGCTATAGCTTCCTTATGAATGACGTAAACTCGAGGTAATAACTGGGACTCATCAGATAGAATAAGATTCACTCCTTATATTATTTGTTGGCCAACCCATCCTACTTTACTTTTAAATAAAAACACCCTAAAAATTTAAAAAACAATTATATTGAATAATTTTATTTAAATAACATTCAAATTTAATTATAAAAAAAATTATTTTTATTTTAAAAACCCCTTTAAAAATTTTAAACCTAGGTCTTAAACTAATTTGTTTTAATATCAATTATATTATTTTAAACATACTAACTAACTAAAAAATATTTTATAAAAAACATATATAGTTAATAATTTTACAACATTTAAAACTAAACTTAAAAATTTTAAAAACTTTTTAAACTTTTATTTGTTATAACATTATTATTAATTGTTAGAATTAAAAAGGTTTTAAACATTAAAAACTAAATATGAAATTTAGGTTTGTTTACTTGGTAATTTATTTCATAATTTAAAAAGGTAAATCCTAAAATCGAAACAATAACATTTTTTTATAACTTTAATAAAAAACTTTATTAAGAATATTTATAAACTTAGAGAAAACTATTTTAGGTTAAAAACCCTTAAATTAATAATTTTTTTACAAAACATAATTTCACCTTAATAATATGAAAATTCAAACCAAACCGACATAATTAAAAATTTAAAAAAAAATTAAAAATAATAAAAACTTCTCTAATAAAAATTCTCTTTGAAACACAAAAATTCCATCTTTAAAATATTTTGGGAAAATATTATTCTTCACCAACATTCTATTGGTCTCCTGAAGATGATCTCACAGTACAGATAGAAACGTCGAGAAAAAGAAATACTTGAACACGGTTCCACACCCACCACCCTAATATTCATTAATTAAAGTTCATTATAATGCGTGAAAGTTCATTATAACGTGCTCGGAGGGTGCGAAGCCACTCTCCCTTAGTAGGAGGGGGAGAGAATTGAAACAATTTTTACATTTTCCTAAGTTCACTGAAGTTATATTATGCAAGCATTCATTAGAGTAAGGTAATAAACTTGGTTGCACCCACCTATGGGGATGAACCGTCAGATATATACTGGGCAAAGCTTGATGTATTTATAATTGTTCCCAATAAATCTTAATTGATTTATTGACTTACTCGCTTTGAATAGACTTTTACTTGACTCGTAGACTTTGGCTTGACTTTGATTGATTGTGCTTAGTTAAACCAATAAGTTATTGTTTATGAATCGTGTATTTAAGCCAAAATTAAGTTACAAACCTTTGATCAAGTAAAAAACGTCTACATTTTTTGTTAACATGATCACTCTTGCAAATGTTGGCAACCCGTTCACCCTCAAATTCCCGAAGGTGGCTAGATCCGTCGTAAATCAAAGGTTACTTAAAGAATTATAGAAATCCCTGTATTTTTTCTTCCCCTCATTTTGATATGATTTAAAGGTGTTGTGTTTATTCTTTACTTGACGCTGTGCCTACTTCTTTTCCATTTGTGAAAAGATTAGACTACTTGAACGTCATCGTGAATAGGTAAGATAGGTATATTTATTGGAGGGAAAGAGCTCTTTTTCCTTCCAATGATCGAATGATTTGCCACAAGGGAAAGGTGATAGGTTGGATATCTATCGACAAACAAAAGTATGTTCCTCTCTTAGCTCCTGTCCCACCTTTGACCCTCCCCTCTGATCTATGGTCAGTCACACTATGCTATTTTCAATTCAATCCATAGGTGCGACTAGAAATTCCATACATATCAGAGTGAGCTGGGCCCTGTCTATTTCATGAAGACTCCTTCAAAGAGATCAAACAACACGTTCGTTTGATCCTTGGCAGCTAGAAACCAAATAAAGAAACCGTCTCAAAGGAAGATGCTCATTATAGATCTACACAATATTACATTATCCCATATCTCACTTGAATGAAGAAGGCACCTAAAAAACACGGAATTTACCATATCTATATTTCTCTAAAAAAGGAAGGATCAGGTGAGATTTTCAAAATAATAATTATTATTTCACAAACAACAAAGATGCTGACCCACTCTCATCTGGTGGACATCTCTATCTCTTCTCTCAGCATCTATTGGGAATGATGGGTACTCATGTGATGACTAAGAATGCCAAAAACATAAAATAATTTATTTATTTTAAAAGGGATAATTAGGGCTCCCCCTTCTTAACCCATGGTAGCCAATAAAAACATCTGGTATGCTTGCAATGCATGGATTGTTATAATCCTAGGTGAGATAGGTGGTGGCTCTAGTAGAAGATAAACATGTAAATTGGGTAGGAGGTGTAATAGAAGACTCTGTCACTCTGGATAATGGCTAGCTACTGCTGAATATTAATGGCTAAAGCTTCTACATACTAGAATGAAGGGGAAAGTCAAATTTTTTCAATAAATTAAAGGAGTACACTAAGATTAGAAGTAAAACATAAAAAAATAATTCAACTTATATGGGTTAATAATGGATGTGAGTACACTTTGAATGAGTCTACCCAATGAACCAAAGAGCCACCATAGCTCCACCAGTCACATAGAGGGGCCGACTATGTGTAGAGATGAGTAGAGACCACACAGAATGTCGAAATGAATTGCCATGGCATTCATATCTGCCTTCCCCCCTGCCATGGTACCCTCACGCAATCAATTTTGTAGCAGAGCCATGAAGTCTAAGAGGTAAATAGGTCGTCGCCGATCCATGTCGTAGGTGCCAAAGAAATAGATCGAGCTTCTCCCATGCACGATGGAAGTCAAAGGTTCGGGAGGCGTGTGGAGTCAAGGTTGATGGACAAGCCAGGATCTTGTTGGTCACCATGCGGCAGGTGCAGATGCCGAGGTGAGACGTGTCGTCGTTCCTCACACTGGTCACCCGCAACTGGGATAGAGAAGAGGAATGTTAATCTACAAGATATTGTAAATTTGTATCACACATGGATCTTTTATTTTTTTAATTATATGTCTTTTCATCAAATGCATGTGCAACTATGCATAAATTATGTTATTCACTTTAGAAGCTATTCATGTAATATGTTCTTATTTCCTTGAAAGTGACCATGTAATATGTAATATGTTATTTTTCTAGTCCCAAAATAGGGAATTGTACATGTTTCCCCTCTCTTTCCCAATAGTCCTCGATTAGTACCCAACCAGACCTTTTAGATTCATAGTACATCTATGTTTTATAGAAAAATAGAGTCATTTTATGCAACTGGTCTTCAGTACATGCCTCAATTTGTTAATATGAAGTTATCATAAACTCTTTATTTATTTATCTATCCACAGCGCTGGTAATATCTTAGTTTATAGGTTTGGATAAACTTAGATTACATACCCTAATAACATCTTATTGCAATATTTAACTAAAATTTAGTTCGCACATCTTAATAACATCTTATTTTAAATATTCATCTAAATTTAGCTTGCATGCCCTACTAAGATATCATTTTAATGTTTTAGGTGAAATTTTACCTTGCATACCCTAATTACATCTTTATATTTAAGCATTTGGTTAATTTTTATCTTTCATGTCTTAATATGTTCATATTTTAAATATTTAGGTAATAAGATAGCCTATAGATCCTAATAACATCTCATTTTAAAGATTTGGTTAAATTTACCCTACACACTCTAGTAAGATAGTATTTTAAAAACTTTGCTAAAGTTTTAGGTTGCATATTCTAATAACATATTATTTAATGAAAGTAAATTGTTCGTGTAATTTGGTTCGTATTTGTTTTGTGCTCAATACTGATATAATATCCATTCATGGCTTCCCGAAGGATGCAAAATTTGCTCCCCCCTCCCAATCTAGTCCTTTCAAGAAGTTTGTTGCAGCCTTAGAAAAGGTGGCTAGGGATTCACATTTAAACTAGTCAAGGTTTGTGAAAATATGAAAAAGTGCCAAAACTCAAGGTTTATGTGGATTCTCTAAAGAAGATATTTTTACTCTATCTTGGGTAAGTACTATTGGAAAAAATTAAAACTTTACAAGGTTTTGATCCAACACAAAAACCATTGAGGGTTCAATTTGGAAGTAGTGGAATCCCCATCTCAAAGTTGTATTCCACTTCTATTTCGGTGGAAGAGGTTATTTTTCCTTTCATTTTCAGCTAAATAACAACCAAGACCGTGTATTTCACAATGGACCATGATTTATGAGCTTATGTGGCATTTATCTCAGTCATTGGTCTCTGTATTTCAATCCAAAAGAGGAATTCCAACAAATATCACCATTTAGTTCCACCTCCCTCACCTTCCTCTCATCACCTTGGACCCCAAAACCTTGGAGGAAACTCCAAACTCTATAGGGAAATGTTTTCACAGAGCTTATACTAATGCTAGTATGTATGTTAGTTCTTGTATTTCAATTCAAGGGATTCTAGAAACGATTGTGTTGTAGGTAGATAATAAGCCCATATTTAGAAGTTATATTAGGATCATATTCCATTTAAATGTATGGGTTTCCATGAATATGGGTATTTTGCAAAAGACTTCCCACTAAATATGGAAATTTTGCAAAAGACTGCCCACTGTGGTGGTAAACAGAGTATAGTGGATAGAAATAAGGATTAAACCACTTTAGAGTCGTTCCAATCAAGTCAGTCAAATTCCCAAATCAATAGTAGATTAATGCTATGGATGCAACATTGGATTTAGTTTTATCAATTAAACATGGTTTGACATGCATGTCTTTGGCCCACGTTGTTGTGTTATATGCATTTCTCTTTCCATGTAATACACATTTTCATTGTTTGACAAGTCATAATTATTGATGATATTTTGTAGGACAACACCTAATTAAAACATTTCCATGAACATTATGTAAGCATTCCATATTGAATTAATTTTAGAATTTAGAGATGACTTGACCATTATTCTTAATGGTTTGTTGTTTGTGTTTCTCCTATCACAACCTTTTTATATAGAAGACACATTTTATTGTTTTCCATTTCTCATTGATTTAGATGAGACCAAGACCTCAAATTTCTCTAAATTCCTTAATGAGACGTTCGTGAGATGATGATTTAGGTTGATTATGGTATTCCTCTAGCATTGCTTCGTGAACTATTATTTCCACCTTTTTTTAGTTTATTCTCCTTTATTACATTGTTAGGATTATAATCTGTTTATATATTTATTTTATGTCCTAATTTTGTGATCAACCCCATTTCAGATACAAAACAAACAACTTTGGAAGTGAGTGTATGGATGGAAGTATGCAAACATAATCTAGATTTTTGCAAGAGTTAGAAAGTCCACTAACATTCTAGAATACAAACTAATTTTTAAAAGGAGGGTATCTTTAGTTGACATTGTTGTCTCCTTGGGGCTATTTAGTGCAGTGAAAGTTGGACTTTAACATCGAACAGTCAAGATAGAGAAGATATGTAGAATTACATATTAATTGAGTTAATTGATACAATTTTCTAGCATCTTTTCATTATGGTTTAATTACTTACTCTACATGGCCATCCCTAACTACCAATACTAAATGTTATTCATTAACATGATTTCTCACTAACACTCATGATATTTATTACACATTATTACATAATATATCATGGATCCTAATATATTATTGAGCGGCACTTATTCTAGCACCTCGTATTAATATGAACTACATTTTTTTTAACTCCCCTCAATATAAAATCCATAGTAACTAAGAATAATTACAAAAGTTGAAGGGCATTCTTGTTTAGTCTTCAATAATGCAACACTTCTCTCGTTCTTAATATCTAAACATTACATTCTATTGTATGATGTAGGTTGTGTTGGGAAAGAAATGTATGCAATGTCATATCAACCAAGTTTTGCATTGGGACATCAAAGGTAATTTATTTATTTTATCAATATTTTTTCTTGGCTTTATTTCATTATGAGATATGATTATTGAAAAATTGTTTGAACATGGAATTTTATGCTTTAAATATGATATTATCTGTCAATTGATAATAATGGGATTCTAAATATTATGGATTTTTTCATGACAAGATCTTTCTGTAGTGACCAAAACAAAAACCCGATCAATAGAGTAGTCGCATTGCGATATAGGTAAGTGAAATATGACCTATTTTATGATCATGGACAATTTTTTCTATATTATGAATGCTTCCTTGTTTACAATGCAAAATCTAGATGGAACTTCTTTAAGGTGTTGATTTTGTGTTCTAATGTTATGTGTCTCCCCCTGGAGCTTCCATTTTTGGCTTGTTTATTTATTTATGTTAGAAACAGTAAGCTCATTGGCATTGAGTATTCCTCTAACATGGAAGGTTTTGAATTCATATTTAAATGGATGTTGTTCATATTCCTTAGGAAGTTATACCCATTTCCAACATCTCCACAATGACTATTGTTGAAATATTGTAACTTCGAAGAATATTCTATATGTATCTTTTGTGGTCCCCGATGGTCCTACTGAGAGAACCACTTGTATTATATTGTACCCCGTTGCTTCTAATCAGAATAAATAATAATATTCATGAGGTTGTCCCCTCTACTTGTAAAGGTGGGTCATTAGCACCCCAGTGTGGTTACTTGAGCCTACATGTGTAACTCGAGCCTACATGATTAACTCAAGCCCACATGTCGGATGAGTTAATTCAAGTGAACAGATGAATATAAATAGAGGTGTGGTGCTCCTCATTTGAGACACACACACTCTCACTTGTGTAGCGCATTAGTGGAGAAGAGAAGTAGCTGGAGAAGGAGGAGGATTAGCCTTTGATCTCCTTGTTGGTTTTATCTTTTATCTTTTGGGGAATCTATATTGAGGAAGCTTTTGCTGGGTTTTTCCCTTTAGGGTTTTCCCAGGATAAATCTTTGTGTTCTCCTTTTGTATGGTTGTGCTTGTCTATCTTTCAGTGATCCTGTTTATATGCTTTTGTTATGAAATCGAAATGAAATACTAATGATCTAGCTTAGCATATGACAATTTAACATGGTATTAGAACCACCTTGAAAGAAGACATTGTGCAGCTAAAGAATCTAGGACTTCTTATTTTTTGGGTCTCTATCCATGATCGATCAGTAAAAGAAGGCTAGACTGACTCTCCATTGAAGGGCACATCTTTCTGTCAAAGCGGAATTTGATTTTGAGCATTTTCAGTTTTGGTGCGGAAAATTAGGGCTTTCTACAGAAGAAGAATTTTTGAGTGAGCCCAGCATAGGATTTTTCTCCTCATCAAAATTGAATTTTAGAGACCTGGATCAAGAAATTTGGTTGGGTGAAACTCCGAGAAAGTCAAACCCTAGTTTGACCCCGATCTGGAAAAACCCTAAATACTAAAACTACTAAGTTTTGGTACATCCGTTATATCCTGAGATTGCAGAAGGATCAGGAGTTAAAAATTTCAAAGGCCGAATATAAAATCCCGATTTACACTGTGTCCAAAATTCAGTATTCGATTCACTATATTCTGGGAGATATGATCCCTCCAAGTTAGGGTTCCATCCTCTTCCAGAATTCATCCCTAAACAGGACACCTAGGGAGAATTTCTGTAGTGGAGACTACAGAGGTCCAAATGGAATTCATAAATATGTTCTAGAAATACCACGGACTTTAATTTTTGTGGTCCAAATTTTCAAACCTGAAGATGAACCGGTGACATGTGGGATTCCATACAACTTCACTGTTCTGAACAGTCCTGTAACAGGTCACCTTGGGAAAATGATCATAAATCCAAATTGGTGAAACCAATTCTAATGAAACCTATGGTTTTGGATCAGGGACATGCGAGGTTACCTCAGTGAGAAATTTTAGACACATAGGAGTATTAATTTCGGATATATCATAGAAACAGTAACAGGCATTTCTGCAGAAGAAATTGGAAAACTAGGGCTTCCTGTTCCGGGAGCTTCCCCCCACTATTTTCAGAAAAGGAGTACATTGGACAGCTCCATTTGAAGAGATATATCTTTCTATCCAATCAAATCTGAAATATTTGAAGTTTTTAAAATTAGGTTTTCTCTGACAAACCCTAGATCAGCCAGCTCTGGAAGCAGGACGAACACCTCAAATCGGTAAGATCTAATCTTTTGCTATTTGCATTTGAGGTTCTCATTTCAAAGTGATCTATCACATCATATTGATGATAAGCTTGGTGAAGTTGAAAACTTCCAAGAATGGAAGTATTTGATATCTCTGAATAAAATGAATTGGACACCTACATGAGTAGAGAGGTTCCAGTTCTAGAGGGAGATGAGCCTCAAAGCCTTACACAAGAAGAACTTGATCAAGGCCAAGAAGATCATTGTTGATTCAATAATGGATCAACTTGTACCACAAGTGTCTTCCCTAAATACACCAAAGATGTTTGATTCCTTGATCGAGCTATTTGAAGATAAGAACATAATTCAGAAGATGGATTTGAGAAAACAGTTGAAGAATGTGAAGATCCAGAATGCATAACATCTTGAAGCAGTAGAAGAAGAAGTGGAGAATGGCCTCCCATGATCATGGGATTCATTCATGTGAGGAATGTGTGCCAAAAGGAAGTGATTAATTTCAGTTGACTCTAGGAAGAAGAAGAAGCTCGTCTCATAAGAAGAGAAGAAGAAAGATGGGAGAAAATTGAAGATCAATCTCTCACCATTCAAAGAAGATCCCTTAAGCAATGAGGAATATGAAGAACTCAATTCTTAACGAACCTCTTATCCATCTTATCATTTGTATAAGAAATTATGATTTCATGGATGAAGAAGATGATGAAGCAGAATGATCAAGAAGGAGTCTACCCACGAAACAAACAAAAGATAAGTATTCAATTGTCATTTAATGATATTGTTTTGTTATGCATTTGATTAAATTCAGTTGATGTGTTGTTTGCATGCATGTGATGGGTAAGTAGCTCATGGTTCTATACAAATATCCATTGTTACTTATCTAGAATGAAACCTATTTGCTGACATATTGGATTAGTGCACAATCTCAATGATGTCATGGTAGAGATGGAAGGCATATAGAAAGTTTCTATGAGATATGGATGAATGTTGTATTGGCTAAATAGTTGCATGATGCATAAGAATTTGTCGTTATGCATACGTAGTTCTAACCATGAAACTGGTGCATTTGAATTGTAGGAAAGGTCATGTACAACCTCCTAAAACAAAAGAAGGATGAGACTTGTTCCGAAGAACAAGTGATGACAATTCAATAAACATGAATCTGAAGCTCCCAGGGTCAGATACACCATGACGAAAGAAAGATCTTCAAAGAGCGGTAGATCCACCTCGAAGGATGAAGACCACCATGGGTATGAGAGATAACTCAAGATGAAGAAAAAAATGCTATGAAAAAAGAATAACAGTTGATTATGAGGAATGATGTATATGATATGATTTCAAGACATAAAGGGAAGTACGTAGTATCTTCCATATGGATCTGCAAGAACAAGTGTACATAGCAAGAATCGTGATTTTCCTCAGAAAGAATAGACTATGACATGACATACTCTATTTCCATTATATATCAAGCATAGAATCACCTATACAGAATGAAGAAGGAAGATAATACTCCACTTCAGGGGGAGTGACTACAGAATATATATGAGTTCGGTACGACATGATGGACAGCTTCCTGATGGATTGAGACTTTACCAAGAGTAAAGTGGGTTCCAACCTTCAAAGTTGAATGCAAAAGACTAGGATATGTTGATGATCTGACAAGATGAACTCATGGAATATGTTATGATGATGTTTGGGATATAGTACTCAAACTAGAAAGCAAGCATGTGGTATCTTACAAATGGATTTGCAAGATAAAATATGTCGCTGATAGAAGTAAGGAAAGACTTGTGGCTAGAGGTTTCTATAAGAAAGAGGGAATTAATTTTGAAGAGACACTTACTCCAGGAAGCAAGGTACACTTCCTTCAGAACTATGATGGTAGTTGCTTCCATGATGAAGTAAAGACAATCCTTCCTTAATTGTATGATTGGGGAAGTGTTTTACATCGAAAGGATTTCAAGTTGAAGATAGATGGACTCATATATGTAAGTTGAAGAAGGACCTCTATGGCATGAAGCAAGCTCCTAGAGCTTGGTATGGTAGTTTCCTATCAATTATGGGTTTTACCAAGAGTAAATCTGATCCTAACCTTTATCTCAAGGTTGTAGAAGATGAACCTGTCATCCTGTTATTATATGTGGATGACTTATTCTTGACAGGGAAGGAGAAACAGATCATGGAAAGAAAGAAGAAACTAGCAGAAGAATTTGAGATGAAAGACCTTGGGTTAATGCACTATTTCCTAGGTCTGGAAATATGACAAAGTTCAGAAGAAATATTTCTCAACCAGGGAAAGTATGCGGTAGAGATATTTAAGAGATTAAATATGTTGGAATGCAAAGCCATGGCCACACCCATGGACTCCAACCTGAAGCTGTTAGATGATGAATCATCAGAGTTAGTAGATGTGATTCATTACAGACAGATCATTGGGTCATTGATGTACTTAACAAATACCAGAACAAAAATTTGTTTTACTGTGAACATCTTAAGTCAATATCTTGTTCAACTAAGATGGGTTCACCTAGTAGCTACAAAACATGTGATGAGATATCTGAAAGGGACTATAGACCTTGGTCTATATTATGATGGTATCCATGACTACAGATTGTATGGCTATACACATGCAAATTGGGTTGGACGTATCTCAGACAGGAAAAGCACATCAGGTAGATGTTTTTGTTTGGGGTCTGCTATGAGTTCATGGTTTAGCAGGAAACAGTCCAGTGTTTCTCTTAGAACAACAAAATCAGAATACATAGCAGATTGCTCTGCTAAGTTGTGAAGCCATATGGATTTGGAAGCTGATATCAGGTCTCCTTGACCTGAAGATGGATACTACATTGATTCTATGTGATAATTAGAGTTGTGATAATAGAGAACCCTGTGTTCCGTCGTAACACATAGAAATATGATATTTATACATACAAGATAAAGATGCAGATGATGATGTTTTAGTATTCCCATACTGAAGATATAGATGATGCTTTCAGTATTCACATACTGGAGATACAGATGGTGATAGTTCAGTATTCACATAATGAAGATGTAGATGATGATGTTTTAGATGGCGATGTGCTGACGAAGCCTTTGTCCCGAGTAAAGTTTGAACACTTTCGAGACAAGCTTGGTGTGGTTTGGAAAGACCTTCCTCGAAAGGGGGAGTAGTGATGTTACAATGGGATTGTATCATCTTGGGACATATGTCCAAAAGTGATCTGGAGACCTCGGTCTTCAAGAATGAAGAGGGATTGTATCATCCTGGGACATATGTCTAGAAGTGATCTGGTGACCTCGGTCATTGAGAATGTAGCAGGATTGTATCATCCTTGAACTTTAGTTCAGAATGGATCCAGTGAACTTCGGTCATCGAGAAGGTGGCAGGATTGTATCATTCTTGGACTTCAATTCAGAACGGATCCGGTGAACTTCGGTCATCGAGAAGGTGGCAGGATTGTATCATCCTTGGACTTCGGTTAAGAATGAATCCGATGAACTTCAGTCATTGATAAAATGGAAGGATTGTATCATCCTTGAACTTTGGTTCAGAACGGATCCAGTGAACTTCGGTCATAAAGAATGTAGTAGGATTGTATCATCCTTGAACCTCGATTCAACATAGATCCGGTCACTTCGGTACTCAAGAATGTGTGTTGATCCCGTAATTCCAATAGGAAGGATTTTCTGAGTTCCACAACTGTGTTGATCCCGTAATTCTGAAAGAAAGGATCATTAGTAACTCTGTAAAGACCTAAATCCCGTAATTCTGAAAGGAAGGATCATTAGTAACTCTGTAAAGACCTAAATCCCGTAATTCTGAAAGGAAGGATGATTGAATTGATCCCGTAATTCCAATAGGAAGGATTGTCTGAGTTCCACAGATGTGTTTATCCCATAATTCCGAAAGGAAGGATCGTTAGTAACTCCGTAAAGACCTAAATCCCATAATTCTGAAAGGAAGGATCGTTGGTAGCTCTGTAAAGACTTGATCCCGTAATTCTAACATGAAGGATTGTCTAAGTTCCACAGATGTGTTGATCCTATAATTCCAATAGGAAGGATTGTCTGAGTTCCACAAATGTGTTGATCCCGTAATTCCGAAAGGAAGGATCGTTAGAAACTTCGTAAAGACCTAAATCCCATAATTCCGAAAGGAAGGATCGTTAGTAGCTCCGTAAAGACTTGATCCTGTAATTCTAAAAGGAAGGATCATCTGAGCTCCACAAATGTGTTGATCCTGTGATTTTGAAAGGAAGGATCATTAGTAACTCCGTAAAGACCTAAATCCTGTAATTCCGACAGGAAGGATTGTCTGAGTACCACAGACATGTTGATCCCGTAATTCCGAAAGGAAGGATCATGTTGATGTTTTGATGATGATGATGTTGATGTTTTGATGATAATGATTTTATGATGATGATGATGTACTAGTCGAAAGATCAGAATGTGATGATGATATTATTTTGATGTTTTGATGATGTTGAATGTTTTGATCATAATGATGTTTTGATGATGTTGATGTTTTCATGATGATGATGTTTTTATGATGATGATGTACTGATCAAAATATCAAATTATGATGATGATGTACTAATCGAACGATCAAGAGTACGATGATGATGATGTACTAATCGAAAGATCGGAGTGTGACGATGATGATGATCAGTATGTGATGATGACAACATACTGATCAAAATATTAGAATATGATGATGATGATACTGTTTGAGAGTTGAAGTATGATGATGGTGCTGATCACGATGTTACTAATTAGAATGTGCTGATGTTGCTGATCGAAAGGTCAAAATGCTAAAGATGTCTTTTCTGATCGAAATCTCAAAGTGCTGAAGATATTGCTGATCAAAATGCTGAATATATTGGTGATGATCGAAAGGTCAAAGTGCTGAAGATGTTGCTACTGATCGAAAGGTCAAAGTGTTGAAGATGTTGCTGAAAATGTTGCTGATCGAAAGGTCAAAGTGCCAAAGATGTTGCTAATCGAAAGGTCAAAGTGCTGAAGATGTTGCTGCTGATCTAAAGGTCAAAGTGCTGAAGATGTTGCTGCTGATCGAAAGGTCTAAGTGCTGAAGATGTTGCTGAAGATGTTGCTGATCAAAAGGTCAAAAGATGCTGATGTTGATTAAAGAGTTGCTGTCATCAAATATTGAAGATGAAGACTATATGATGTTGAAAATATTCCAATGATTTATAGATGTGTTTCCCTGATGATGTTGATGATGTCCTCTCCTACTATTCTTGTTGTTAATGTTGTTGTAGAATACCCTTCTCATTAAGGGGGAGTGTTGAAATATTGTAACTTCGAAGAATATTATATATGTATCTTTTGTGGTCCCTGATGATCCTACCGAGAGAACCACTTGTATTATCTTGTACCCCGATGCTTCCATTCAGAAGAACTAATAAGAGTCATGAGGTTGTCCCCTCTATTTGTAAAGGTGGGTCATTAGCACCCCAGTGTGGTTACTTGAGCCTACATGTGTAACTCGAGCCTACATGATTAACTCGAGCCTACATGTCGGATGAGTTAATTCAAGTGAATGGATTAATATAAATAGAGGTGTGGTGCTCCTCATTTGAGGCACACACTCTCTCACTTGTGTAGCGCATTAGTGGAGAAGAGAAGTAGTTGGAGAAGGAGGAGGATCAGGCTTTGATCTCCTTGTTGGTTTTTTCTTTTATCTTTTGGGGCATCTATATTGAGGAAGCTTTTGCTGGGTTTTTCCCTTTAGGGTTTTCCCAGGATAAATATTTTTGTTCTCCTTTTGTATGGTTGTGCTTGTCTATCTTTCAGTGATCCTATTTGTGTGCTTGTGTTATGAAATCGAAATGAAATACTAATGATCTAGATTAGCATATGAAAATTTAACAACTATAGAGTAGAGTCATATGCCCTACATGATTGTAGTTTGTTAAGTATATCTGATTATATTTATTCTCACAATATTTCAAATCATGCCTGGTTTTCCAAAGAAAAAGATAAAAAGACAGCCTCATCCTATAATCTATGGCCCCGCGAATATGCTTATATCCAATGCTATTGGGGATCATGTAGATCTCCCAGCCCAAGCATTGCAACATCATTTTGGGAAGTGAATAAACATTATGAATTGGAATCACACTATATCCTAACCATTTGTCCTTGTGGATACTCATTATCTTGATGGACGAAGCAACTTTTCTCATCCCATGGTGGATAGGATCCATGTGAAGCACCAACTATTGGGTTGGTCATCCTCTTTTGATTCTCCTTATTGCTCCAATTATACATGGCTCTAGGATGATAATGCTTATCTACTATATCCTTGGAATCCACACTAAGATAATTGTTGTTGATAGGTCTCATATAGTGGTACACTTACGGTTGCTAGGGAATAGTGATTTTTGCAATCCCATTAAGCCAATTTCTTAAGTTTTGTTCAAAATTCCTAGAAACGTTTTATGGATTCCATAACCTTCTTGATAATATATTGTGAACTTATACAATCTATCATACTTTGCCAACCATTAGATACTCAAAGTTGCGTATTGATCCTTTTTACGATTAGAGTACTCTGTAAGTTAGGTTCCTAAATTCTTAAAGGGTGCTAGATCAATGGAAGAGCGCCTGCCTTACAAGCAGGAGGTTGGTGGTTCGATTCCTCCATGCCCTAATGATATTATAATATCAGTTAAAAACAACTAAATTAGTAACCAAAAAATAAGAGATAAGTGACCAAACAAAATGACCAAAATTCGTAAATAAAATTACAAAATATGACTAAATTAGTGACCAAAAAATTATAGATGCAAAACTAGGCAATAAAAAGGATGCAACACGTAGCGCTAATGATGAAGCCAAGCATGGTATTGATATGGTAGAAAAATAAGACACGAAACTAGGCATTAAAAAGGATGCAACACATGGCGCTAATGATGAAGTCAAACATGGCGTAGATATGGTACAAAAATAACACGTTACTTTGGATGCAAAACATGGCGCTACATTGGAAGCAAAATATAACGTCATTTTGGTAGCAAAACATGATGCAAAAAAAGACACAAGAATTGGTGCAAATTTGGAAGCAAAAAGTGGCACATATTTGGAAGTAAAACATGGTGCAAAATGGGATGCTAAATTGGTAGCAAAAATAGATGCAATATTGGATGCTTATTTGGATGCTAACATGGTGATATTAAGGATGCAAATATGGCACTAAATGGGATGTCATTTAAGAAGCAAAAGAAGACACTCGCTAGGAAGCAAAATATGGCATTATTTAGGAAGAAAACCTCGACGTTGTTTAGGAAGAAAAGTTGGACACTATTCTGGAAGAAAAAAAATAGACATTATTTTGGACGTCATAAAGGATGCTATCCAGGAAGCAAAAAAAGACATTTTTTGAGACGCTTTAAGTTTTTTCCATGATGCGTCCCATTTAGCGTCTAGTTTGACCACTCACTATAAAAAAAAATACACTAAAAAGGGACGCTAAATGGGATGATAATTCCAGGATGTGTTGTAGTGATGGGTGCGGTGCTCCTGACAACAGGTAGTTTCAGAAATCTGGGCAATTATCCTATGTATGTTCGTCTGTGCAACATCGATTACACCATACTTCCTCACAATTCTCTTTTCATTTCTTGATATTTTACAACTGGAGGGTCATATTCACTAGCTATGTCTAAATCTAGTTCATACTGACCGAATTCTCATCGACAGGTGAAGCTTCTAACTTCATCACAATTTCCAAAGCCTCAGTTTGTGTCGCAATATTTTCTTGCATCAGCGGTAATCTGATATGAGACAGTAACACCGTGATGAACCATTTCTTATGTTGAATATCACTCATCTCAAATATTACTCTTTCCATCGGCATCTTAAATCTTTGATCAAAATCCCAAACAGTTTCATTTGGATACTTCTTAATCTCCTTCATTTATGTGATGTCTTGCACTTCAGATTTTGGTTTTTTAGATTCTCCAATCAATCATTTTCTAACTTCAACTAATATCTTTCATTGGAGCCCTTATAGGGACTTGCACAAATTTCATGAAACAATCTAGTGCGTGACCCTGAAGAGTCATTTCCAATTGACCTTTATTAACCTCTTCATCTATAGTTTGTTTAACAGTCCACAAAGCTTCACACAAGAACCAGTATTGTTCGAGATCCTCAGTCCCATTTCCATGGAATAGGGGTAAATTTGCATCATCACATGCCATACAGGTCCTCCTTCCTACAGTCATTAATAAAATACTATTAGATCACTCTTCACATTTCGGACAAGGTGGTGTCAAACTCATGTTCTTCCCTAAGTGTGGCACAGTGCACGGAGGTGTGGGTATGTTGTTGTTTTGGGTCAGCCTTTCCTTGGGCTTGGGAGTAGCCTGGCCATCTCCTTCATCGTTGTTGGGTTTCTTTTTTTTTTGCCTCTTCTCTTGTTGAAACCTTTCTCCTCCTCTTGTAAGACTACTTCCTTCTTCAACTTCCCTCATAGTCTCGTTGTAACTTCCATCCATATACCTCGTATCATTCCATCCAACCCTTGTGTCCACGATACTTGTAGCCTCTACACACCATATTTCTACTACTCGAGGTGCATCTTCAATATGCCTTTTTCATAGATGAGCATATTAATAGACAATTGTAAAGATAACATGAACCTACTAGAATCAAGTTTCTGCAAAATGAAGGAGGACCATGTTTCTACTTATTAACTTATCGTAGTATTATTCCATAGATCTAATCATTCAGATTATGCATTTAACATAATTATATCATCATTTAGCAGATCACATCAACATAATTGAATCATAGAAAACATAGTTTAAGCAACCAGATCTAATAGTATCTCATCATCTAAAGTAGATAAACATCACATCATTCACATATCCATATCGCAGATACACATTGCACTCATATTTGGATCGCAAAAAATAGGAAAATAGGAAAAGACACAATGATTCTGCTCAATCTCCTTCAAGTCATATTATCCTTCACAACAAAACAGAGATTCTCCAAACCAGTTCCTCAATCACATACATAGATCAAAACAAATCTTGCAAGTATTCGCAACAAGCCAACCGAATACGTATCTAACCAGATGATGCTAAGAAGACTTAACGCTTGCAATTCCACATCTACTCATAGGCTTGCGCCTTTACATTCATGGTCCACTTAACCAACTTCCTAACTAATTTTTAACAGAAATTACAAAATAATAACCACAATCCACATAATGTAGTCCAAAACTACAAAATATGACAAAAAATACATATTCTATTGTAATTCTGACTTGTGCATCATTTTCCACCTTGCGTGTCATCATAGATGTTGTGCAGCTAACTTATTCCAAAACTACCTGCCAACATTTTGTCTTATCTACAAAATTACTACTCCTGTGTGTCTGAAACTCTGCACTGAGGTAGCCTACTTTGTCTTCTTTCTAACACCGTAGCTTATAGCAGAATGGGTTTCACCAATTGGGACTTATGCGAAGTTTCCCAAGGTTACCTATTTCAGTACTCTTCAGCATAGCGAACTTGTATGGACTTCCATGTGTCACTATTTCACGTTCGGGATATGAAACTTTTACTACAGAGAGTAAAGTTAGTGCCCCATCTAGAACAACTTTCAAAATTTGATTTGGACCTTTGTAACCTAAGATATAGCAATTATCCCTAGGTCACCTGTTTAAGTATGAATCCGGGGAGAGGATGGAACCCTAATTTGGAGGAATGAAAATATGAGGATGAAACATTTACACAGGGTACATTAGGAATTTATATTTTTCCTATAAAAGTTTCGGCACCTAATACTTCTCCCATCTCGAGATATAGTGAATATCCTGTTGCAACTGCAACCTTTTTTCCCAAATTTTTCAAATTTTGGACCCTCCTTTTGATTTTATCTTGCCTAGGATTGTTTGGTTTCCTGAAACCTGTATTTCATCTGCTATAAATTTTGATCTTTTGAAGTCAGAACTAAGGCCAATTGTTTCAAGAATTGAATAATATAGCATTGTCATTGTCTAGCCAATGCATAATAACTGTTGAGTTTTTGTTTTATTGTTTGGAGCTTAAGGTCTGATTTTTTATGATTTTATTTATCGTTGTTGGAGGTCAGATGATGAGTTGATTGTTTTTTTTTCCTTTGTCAAAGGTTGAATGAACTAATATTTCTATCGCCCAGTCGAAAAGCCTTTTTTTTTATTTGAAAACTTAACTTTTTATTTTAAGATGATTTTTTTATCGCTATCGAAAGTCTATTGATGAATGAATCAGGGCGTTAGTCTTCTATGTTGCCTCCATTTCAAAGGGAAAATGGAGAACGTTTTGACGGATACTTATTTTTCTCACCGAATCCATGGCCTGTATCTTTCTATTTTTATTTTTCAAAACTTTTGATTTTTGATGACTTTGTTCTTCTTTTTTCTATCGGAATGTTTTTTGACAAGCCCTCAGAGCTTTAGTCTTCTACGACGCCACCTGTTATTACTCCAGGAAACTCCTCTAGGTTGTAGCTCGAGGATGCCTGGTAACTTAAACTATTTTTAGGGTTTTCTGATATGGATCAAGTCAGGTGACCTATATAACCTCCCACTCTCAAGACATGCATTGAAGCTCACTCAATCACAAGCCCTTTAGATACAACTTGTTCAGTAGTTTTAAAATAAGGTACAGGGATGGAGAACTCATCAAGCTGGTTGAATTACATACAAAACAAATGCATGTAAATGGCTAAATCTTGACAAGGATGGTACTTATAAATCAAATCGCATTAACTCACCAATAGGATGACAACTATTAGCTATTAATCAACTTGAAAATCACCTAAATGCACATTCAGGCATAAGCACAGTAAAGATAAAGATGATGGATGAACAACTCATAACAAAAGAGATTACAATTCAAATAAGCAAGATGAAAAGCTTGGAAATATATTAGGATTAAAAATCACCGAAGTTGAACCCTTATTATAAAATCAACCATGGGCTTTATGGCCTTCTACAAAAATGACAGATCCTGAAAATCCAATCTGTTTCCACAAAAAATAGTTGAAAGTGATAGTTTTTTCAAATTAGGGATTCAAACCCTTGCTAACTATTTGTCTATCTACTGTGAATATCTAGTTCACTGAGTGAAATTTTAATAACTGAACTAGTTTCCGATAATCACCACTGTTGGTTCAGTGTAAAATTGCTGCCAACAGCCAGTGTTTCGATAGTTTACTGAAGTGGCCTTTCTTGCTTAAATCGTTGGATTTTTCTACCTTGTCGTCGATCAGATGCTCTAACCTATAACCCATCGGCGCCTCAGCCTTGACCGTTGTTGTAGTGTTAGCGTCTTAAATCCCCAGTGTCCCAATGGTTTCTTCATCGGTGCTTTCCATCACTAGCTTGTCAGCGATCGAAAGCTGAAACAACTAATGCATCAAAACCTCAAAGAATAATGTTGCCGCTGTTTCAGAGGTGAAACGAATTTTTTTTATCGTTGTTGGAAGTCTTTTGATGAAAGAATTGCAGCTTTAGTTCTCTATGTTGCTGACACTACAGAGGATCTTAGTTTTAAATTCACTAATCTGTAGTTCTTAGTTCTCCCGATCATTGATGATTTCCTATTGTCACGCTATCGGAATGATTATTGATTGATCGGATGCCTTCTCTATTTGTCTTTTGTCGTTTCGGCTCCTTAGTGGACTAACTCACTGATCTGTAGCCCTTAGTTCTTCCGATCGCCAATGATTTTCTGTTGATTGATCAAAAGTTGTAGTCTGTATATCTTCTGTCGTTTTGGCTCCTTAGTGGACTAAATCACCGACGGTTTATGTTTCCAAGCTCCTATGCGTAGTCTTTAGTTCCTCCGATCGGCGATGATTTTTTGTTATGGCGGAACCTGTAGTCAGTTTGTTTCCCACCGTTGCAGCTCCTTAGTGAACTAACTCGCCTATGGTTTATGTTTTCAAGCTCCAATGCGTAGTCCTTTTTGTCTTACTGTTTCAAAACTTTATATATTTTTAACTGTCGACGATTTTTCTTTATCGCTATTAGAGGTTAGTAGGAGATGAATCGGAACTTTAGTTCTCTATGTTGTCGCTGTTTCAGAGCCTCAAATGACTAATTTCATGGCGGTCTCTTCATCAGCGATCGGAAGATTTGTCTTCTAGCCCATCGGTGCCCCAAGTCTCAACGTATCGGCTCTTTCCATCACTAGCTCATCGGCGATCAGAAGTTGTAATCATTAACGTGTCGAAAATTCTTGTCTGATCATTGCTGCAGTGTCAGAGCTCTAAACCACTAGCTTCGTGATCTAAAATAGGAAGCTATATCCTCTATCTCATCAACACCCTAGACCGGAACGCTGTTGTAGTGTTGACTGTTCAACTCAGTAATTTCCAAGTCGGGACTTTAAACCACTAGATTCTTTGTAACGTCGGCGCCGTAGAGGACTAAACCTATGATCACTATTAAAAAATGTTTTGATGGTAGTTAAAATATTTAGAAATATGCCTAACCACTGAAAAGGTTTCCCATCTATTATTTATCTTCCAACTTTCGGTGGCTAATGAGATTTTCTGATCCTCGCCCAAGCCACCGAAAACTACAACTTTGTGAAATTTTCATAAAAAATAGAGGCTTTCAAACTGTTAGTGACATTCATATCCCTCATTGCGTGAATAAAATTATTCATACGAAAATAAATTTATTTTGGGATATAACATCTGGCTCCTACTTGGGGAGGGGAACCTCCCTATGAGGTCCCAAGAACCCTAGACCTAAATTCCTTTCCCTAAAACCAACTAAGTAACTTAACACTAGATTTTATTTTTCTATTGGGCATGGAGTCTTATTCTGAAAGAAAAACAACCTACTATATACTAATTTACAATCATAAGGCCTCAGAGCCTCAAAAAAAATAGAGCTTCAAGAACAACCCATTTACTGGGCCATCAAATACCTCTTCACCTTCCAGACTCTGCAATTTGAAGGTGTTATTCTTATGTACTTGGGATATCACAAAAGGGCCAATCCACAAAGATTCGAATTTTCCATGTTTCCCCTTGTCTTGTCTGACAACATCCCACTTGAGGACCCAATCTCTGACCTGGAAGTTGTCTGCCTTTGATCTTTTGTCAAACATGCCCTTTATCCTTTGTTGTTGAGCTTCTAATTTTCCTATGACTTGCTCCTTGTTCTACTGTAACTCCACCAAATCCATCATCCTTCTCGTCATATCATTTTGTTCATCCTCCTCTTCTTGAAAGAACTTTTCCATTGGAAGGATGAGCTAGATAGGAAAGATGGCCTCCGTGCCATAAACTAGTTTGAATGGAGAAGTCCCTATGGATCTTTTGTCTGTCACCCTATCAGCCCATAAATCAAACTTAAGCTTTGAATCCCAGCTTTTTTGATTTGTCTCTAGCAATTTCCTGATGATTCTAACTAAGATTTTGTTGGATGACTCAGCCATGCCATTGCCTTTTGGGTAATAGTATGTGGAGTGCACCAGTTGAATACCCATTGATTCACACATTTTAACTAATGCCCCAGCCTTAAATGCTGGTGCATTATCAGTTACTAACCTTATTGGGCAACCAAATGTGTTCAAGATGTTCTCATATAAGAATCTCATGATGACTTGATGAGTGGCATTTCTGGTGGGTACTGCTTCTATCCATTTGGTAAAGTAGTCAATGGCTACTAAGATCCATTTATGTTGTCCACTAGAAGATGGATTTATTTCACGTATGAAATCCAAACCCCATTGCTGGAAAGGCCCATTCACTATAGCAGGCCTAAGGGGCAAGGATTTGAGCTACTGCTTCCCTATAAATATTTGACATTGGTCACAGGCCCTAACAAAAGTGCATACATTAGCAAAGAGGACTGGCCAATAGTACGCTTCTCTTAATATCTTTTGGGCTATGGTTTTCCAGTAGTGGTGGCCTCCACATGTATTGGAATGAAAGTGATGCATGACCTGCTCTGCTTCCTCTTTATCTAGAAACCTTAACAAAATTCCGGACTAATCCCTCCAATACAACAATTCGTCAATTATGCAAAACTTAATAGATTTCAACTTAAGAGCTTGTGCTTGGTTAGGAGTGAGATCAAGAGAAACTTCTAATTTTCACAAAAATTGAATGATACCTGAGTACCACTCACATGAAGATATGTTCTCAGCTATTGACGGACTGTTATTCTGATCTTGATTTACTTCTGTTTTAGCTGCTACCATAGTTTGCACCTTTGCTGATCTGACACATGTGAAATTTATTCCCATCAGTTCACAGTTTTCTTTGGCCATGGGTTTGGCCAGACCTAATCCCTTTACCAGCTTGGTGGGTTTCACCTCTACATAAAACTCAATGAGTTTGGAAATCCATTTAGCTCTCTTTCCATCAATGTCAAGTTGAGTCAAAAAATCCTTCACATTAGCTGAAGGGACATATGCAATGACCTTTGCATGGAGAATGTAGATTCTGAAAGTCTTCAAAGACTTTATGAGAGCATAAGCCTGCTTCTCAATTGGGTCATACTTCAACTCAGCATCTCTCAGGGTTCTGCTGAAAAAAGCAATTGGATGATCAAGGACTTCATCATTCTTTTGTAATAGTATAGTTGCCACTGTGTCATAAGATGCAAAAGAGAAAATGTAAAAACCCTTGGTGTAGTCGGGACTAATCAGGGTTGGGGCCGCCCCCATGATGGCTTTCTTAATGTATTCAAAAGAATTTCTTTCCTGGTCAATCCACTTTATTTCTGCATCCCTTTTTAGCATGGTTGTTATCTGCTTTACCAGCTCGGAGAAATTTGGAATGAATCTCCTGACAAAGTTTATCTTGCCTAAAAAGGATTGAATGTCTCTTTTTGACCTTGGTATCGACAGCTGCTGAATTTCCTCCACTCTTACCAGATCGATCTTTACACCTTTAGTTGAGACTATGTGGCCTAGGATCTTTCCTTCATTGAGTGCAAACTGGGACTTCTTGGGGTTCAGTGATATTCCATACCTTCTGCACTTTAGAAATACCTTCCTTAAATGCTGCAAGTGGCCATGATGGCTGTGAGAGTAAACTGTTAAGTCATCCAAATATATCAGCACAAATTTATCTCTTAGCCCTACAAAATATAGGTCCATGGCTTGCTGAAAAGTATCCCCAGCATTCATTACCCCAAATGGCATTTTACCATACATGAAGGTGCCCCAGGGGGTGGTAAAGGAAGTCTTCTCTTGGTCATCAGGGTGCACAACAACTTGGTTGTATTCAGAGAAGCCATCAAGGAAGGACATAACTCTAGCCCTCGATACTTTCTACAATAGGTGTTCCATCTTGGGCAGTGGATATTTGTCCTTCTTGGAACACTTGTTCAGGTTTCTAAAATCCACACACAACCTGATTTCTCCATTTTTATTTCTTACTACTACTAGGTTTGCAATCCACTAGTAATAGGAGAGCGTTGATGAGCCTTAGATTATGTTTGAAAGGAATGGTGTCCTTCTCCAAAGGAATTCTGTGTTGGATGATATTTGTGTCATAAGTTTTTAAGTCACTATACTCCCAGGAAAAAACATCAGCAAACTCTTTTATCAAGCTGCAAAATTTATCAATTTAGGATGGCTTTGGCTACCTATGTTTTGCTCTTGGATAGCAGGGTCTAGCTCCTTTTTGGTAGACTTGAGAGGGATTTCATTGTGATCAAATAGTTCTTCCAGTGGTACTAGACCTTGGGGTATGTAGTTGCTGGGCAATTGGACAATATTGTGCTTAGTCACTTTATATTTTAACTTGAGCTACTTGGATTCCTCCATGTTAAGGTTTTCCTGGTCTATGTGTATGTCAGAGAATTCATCTACTAACTAAAACAAATTACTAAGCTCCCCATCATTCTCAAACACCCTCCAAAATTTTGCATTTTTTGGCAGAGAGGGTCTGTACTTGACCTAAACATCATAGCTGAGCTTAGGGGGTAAAGGAGGAACAAACAGGATTGCAAAGATGGCCAAGGAATCAGCCAGGTGATTCAAATCCCTAGGAATATATGACAGTTCAAAAAACACAAAAGAGTCTCTGAGTTTCCATACCTCATCCCTGTAGGCCTTCAATTTGATATTTTTTTTTTCTGAAAAGTTTTGTTGACCTGCGATATGATGAGGTCTGCGTCTCCAAAAATATTCATGCACATGATCCCCATCTCCTTGGCTACTTTAACTCCTAGCAGCAAGGCTTCATATTCTGCTACATTGTTCGTGGTTTTTAAATCGAGCTTATAAGACAGGTGAATGTTTTCCTTAGATGGGAAGATCAGGACTACGCTCGTGCCTGTTGAGATTTTAGCGCTAGCCCCATTGAAATACATGGTCCAGATCATTCTCGTGACTTCTTCGGGCTACTGACGGGTGGGCTTAGTGAGCTGAACTGATGTCTATTGATTATCATCTATTTGCAAAATGCAAGACCCAAAATCGGTGTCCACCGTGTAGATGGGGTGATTTACTGAGCGACTCTCCTTGCTTATAATGTGCACTAGCTGATTTTCCCTATACAGTCTCTTAGTTTCTCCTTCGAACATGGGAATGGTGGCATATGTGAGATCCATCTGAAGGGTGTCTCCTAGCCTTTTAGTCCATGACCGAGTCAACAAGAGGCCGAATTTTAGGGGAATATTGGCCACTAGAATGTCCCTCATTACGCTTTTCGAAGGTAGCTATGTTACGTTTACAGTGAGGTCTTTGATGAGGCCCAAGCACTTGACCTTCCTGGAGTCAAAGGAGAATAAATCATGGTAGGGCTTGGTGATGCTGAGGCCAATCTCATCCATTACAGCCTTTGGCATTAGGTTATGAGAGGCTCCTGAATCCAGTAGACAGTTATGGAGGATTTTATCATGGATGTTCAAGGATATATATAATGGTGGGTAGGAGTCCTTTAGGTCTTTGATCATGGGGCTCAGGGTTACAACAGGCTTGTCATCTTGCAGGTTTACAAAGTCAGTGTCAATGGCTGAAGATTTTTTTGAAGATGTTGTTTTATGTAATGCTTTGGATGGGACAACCACTTTCTTTGGTAAAAAAACAACCTTTCTAGCTGGTGCAACAGGCTACTTGACAGGTACATCATTATTCTTGAGGGGAGAAACTATCCTAGACCTCATTTGGTAACCTCCCTGACCATCATCCTGATAGACAGCCTCTTCAGCGATCTGCTCATCAATCAAGGCTTCCTCATATTCTGACTATGTCAGAAAAGAATAGTCCACGCCATCCTCCATGTAGTGGATATTGTCTTTAGCTTCTCCTTCTTCTTCAATGAATTCTGGATCTTCTTCTAATACAGCATTTTGAAATGGATCTCTTATCCTCTAGTCTTCCCCCTAATATTTCTCCCTTCTGAGAACCTGAACTGGGGGGTTTCCTCTTCTATAAGGAACAAAATTTGGGTTTCGAGGAGCAAAGTCACTTGGCCCTTTACCCCTCATAGGTAAATGTCCTTGGCCCTTAAATTTAGACATTTCAGTATTCAGGTTATGTAACAGTTTGGTCATTTTATCAATCTTGTTCTCTGATGCCAAAGCCCCACTATAGTCTGTTGGCTGCTTTTTCCTATCTATCTTCCCTTTGACCTTCTGAGATGCCAGAATGTTTGAATCTACTTCTAGGGAAGCATCCTACATGAGTGATAAGGAAATAGACCTCCTTTCTTTGAGAAGTAAGTAGAAGTCAGAGTCAAAGGAATTTGCATAAGTTATCCTAGCTAGGGTATCAGTGGGCTTAATTTCAGTAGGGATCTTGGTGTACATATTGTTGAATCTCTTGGTAAAGTTGGAGACAGACTCCCCATTTTCTCTTTTCGGGTTGCTGAATTTTGTGATATAGTAGAGGTGGTCCCTTCTTTCTCCCCAATGCTTTAGTAAAATGTCATCTAGGGCCTCTATTCCTTCCACTGATCCAGAAGGAAGTTCCTTAAGCCACTTCCTAGCCTAGCCATCTAGGCTTTGCACAAACACCCTAGTCCATACATCTTCTTGTTCTATGTTAATATTTTCAGCATAGCTGTAAAAATCCTATATATGTTCTTCAACAGTGAGATCCCCTTCCCCTGTAAACTTAGGCATATACTTGAGACAATCCCTAGTAGGCATGGATGCTAGAGGATTTGGCATATTTAAGGGCGCATACCTAGCTACCAGGATCCTTTCCATCTTGGTCAATTGAGGGGAAGCCATATTGGAAATGGGTATGGACAGGGTTTTGGAAGGTAGGACTAATGAAGATACTTGCTGAGAAGGCGGTGGTATACTTATCCCAGTGGAGTCACCAAGGATTGGATCTTCACAAGCAACAGTGCTTGAAGATTCCCAACCCCTAGATTTTTCTGAGGTATCTAAAAATTCCTAGGAATTAAGAGTTTCAGCAGAAGAAATAATAGCAGAAAGATTTAGTGAAATACCTGATGTAGCTTTTTGTGCAGTACTGCTGGTCTGTCTTAGTAAATCCCTAGCTTTCCTCAAAATTTCTTGTGGATATGAAACCGGTGTTGTTGGTGGCCCCTTTGGGTTTGCTCTGGTACTTGGTCTTCTTGAAGCCACCTTATATCAATGGAGTCACCAGATAGATGATTACAACTAGAATAGTGTCCAAGCTTTATCTATCATCAAAGCATGGATGTATGTCATCTCCCAAGGAAGCTGAGCTTCAATCTCCTCTCCCCGGCAACGGTGCCACTTTGTTATCACTCTAGGAAACTCCTTTAGGTTATAACTTGAGGATTCCTGGTAACTTAAACTATTTTTAGGATTTTCTTATATGGATCAAGTCAGGTGACCTATATAACCTCCCACTCTCAAGACATGCATGAAGCTCACTCAATCACAAGGATTTTAGTTACAACTTGTTCAGTAGTTTGAAAATAAGGTGCAGGGATGGAGAACTCATCAAGCTGGCTGACTTACATACAAAACATATGCATGTAAATGGCTAAATACTAACAAGGATGGCACTTTATCAATCAAATTGCGTTAACTCACCAATAGGATGACGGCTATTAGCTATTAATCAACTTGAAAAAAATTTAAATGCACATTCAGGAATAAGTACAGTAAAGATAAAGACGATGGCTGAACAACTCATAACAAAAGAGCTTACAATTCTAATAAACAAGATGAGACGCTTGAAAATAGAATAGGCTTACAAATCCGTGAAGTTGAACACTTATTAGAAAATCAATCATGGGCTTTATAGCCTTCCACAAAAATGATAGATCCTTAAAATCCAATCTGTTTGCACAAAAAATACCTGAAAGTGATAGTTTTTTCAGATCAGGGTTTCAAACCCTTGCTAACTATTTGTCTATCTACTATGAAGATCTAGTTCACTAGGAAAACTTTTAATAACTAAAGTGGTTGTTGATAATCACCACTACTGGTTCAGTGGAAAATTGCCACCAATAGCTAGTGTTTCGACGGTTTACTGAAGTGGCCTTTCTTGCTTAAATCATCAAATTTTTCTACCTTGTCGCCGTGGTTACCGATCAGATGCTCTAACCTCTAACCCATCGGTGCCTCAAGCCCAAGTGTTTCCATAGTGTCAGCATTTTAAATCCCTAGAGTCCCAATGGTTTCTTCATCGGTGCTTTCCATCACTAGCTTGTCGGCAATTGAAAGCTGAAACAACTAATGCATCGAAACCTCAAAGAAGAATGTTTCCACTGTTTCAGAGGTGAAATGAACAAATTTTATTGTTGTCGGAATTATTTTGATGAAGGAATCAAAGCTTTATTTATCTGTGCCGTCGACACTACGGAGGAGGTTAGTTTTAAATTTGTTGATCTGTAGTTCTTAGTTCTCTCGATCGACGATGATTTCCTATTGTTGCGCTATCAGAATGATTATTGATTAATTAGAGGCCTTGTCTATTTTTCTTCCACCATTTCGGCTCCTTAGTGGACTAACTCACCAATCTGTAGCCCTTAGTTCTTCGGATCACCGATGATTTCCTATTGATTGATCAGAAGCCGTAGTCTATATATCTTCTGTTGTTTCAGCTGCTTAGTGGACTAACTCGCCAATTGTTTATGTTTTCAACTCCGATGCGTAGTCTTTAGTTCCTCCGATCGGCGATGATTTTCTGTTATGGCAGAACCCGTAGTTAGTTTGTTTCCCACCGTTGTGGCTCCTTAGTGAACTAACTCACTGATGGTTTATGTTTTCAAGCTCTGACGCGTAGTCCTTTTTGTCTTACTTTTTCAAAACTTTATATATTTTTAACTGTCGGTGATTTTGCTTTATCACTATCGGAGGTAAGTAGGAGATGAATTGGAACTTTAGTTCTCTATGCTTTCATTGTTTTGGAGCCTCAAATGACTAACGTCATGGAAGTTTCTTCATCAGCGATCAGAAGATCTGTCTTCTATCCCATTGGCGCCCCAAGTCTCAACGTATCGGCACTTTCCATCACTAGCTCGTCGGCAATCAAAAGTTGTAATAATTTATGTGTTGGAACTTCTTGTCTAATCGCTGCCACAATGTCAGAGCTCTAAACCACTAGCTTTGTGAATGGAAATCGGAAGCTCTGTCCTCTATCTCATCAGCGCCCTAGACTGGAATGTTGTCACAGTGTCGACTGTTCAACTCACTAATTTCCAAGTCGGAACTTTAAACCACTATATTCTCTATAACGTTGGTGACGTAGATGACTAAACCTCCAATCGCTGTTAAAAAATGTTTCGATGGTAGTTAAAAAGATTTAGCAATATGCCTAACCACCGAAAAGGTTTTCCATCTGTTATTTATCTTCCAACTATTGATGGCTAATGAGATTTTGTGATTCTTGCCCAAGCCACCGAAACCTACAGCTTTGTGAAATTTTCATAAAAAATAGAGGCTTTTAAACTATTAGTGACATTCATATCCCTCATTGCGTGAATAAAATTATTCATAAGAAAATAAATTTTTTTTGGGAGATAACACCACCATTTTGGAGGGATTGACGTTTGTATCACTGACACTGTGAAGTATACTATGTCTTGAAGTTCTGATGTGTTAGCGATTAGTTTTTCCGATCGATGACGCATGGCTATCAGCGGTGTTTAGTGCTCGGGATGGATGACACTACGGCAGCGTTTAGCTTTGAAGCGCCAATACATAGTGCTTAGAGCCTCCGATCACTGAAGATTTTATTTGGTCACAGAACCCGCAGTTAGTTTATTTCCCGCCATTGTGGCTGCCTATGGAACTATCCACCCAAAGAATATTTTTTCCTTGATGATGTTACAGTGGTTAACAGTTCTGATTGTCGATACAATCACCGTGATAATGGTTGTTGGCATCGTCGACACTTCGGAGATGTTAAGGTTTAAAGCTCCGATACTTAGTGTTAGGATTCTCTGACGCCAACTGGTTTTATGATCTGCAGAACCTGTAGTTTGTTTGTCTCCCATCGTTGTAGCTGTTTAGTGAATTATCCACCTAATGGCTAGTGCTTCCACTCGTCGATAGGGTTTTTCCTTGTCGATGAAGGTTTTTTCCCGTTGATATCTTTTACCGAGGGTTTTATATGATAAGGAGCACAGTGCAGAGTCTAGTGTTTTGGAGATTAGCAGTAGCGGAAATGTGGTTCATGCTTTTATCAGAGGAGTTCGAGTTAGTGCAGATGTGACTTGGATTAAGATAAGGAATCGTTTATATCAGGATTGTGTTTTTCGTTACAGATAGTGGACTTAGAGGGTTTTAAGCACAACTTGCAGGATTTTCTTTACCTTGTCGTTTTTCCTTTCATGCATTAATACTGTGTATAGTTTATTTAACAGAATGCATATGGAGGAGGTAAATATACTGATACATTTTTTTGTTATTTTGGTAAAATCTAAATGGTCTAAGGACCTGCTATGTTTATGACAGGGTGATTGCTGTAAAGAAGATATGTCTGAAAGACAAAAGTAGAAGAGGCAGAGAATTGGAAGAGAAAGAGAAATGAAGAAGAAGAGATAAAGAAAAGAGAAGAAGAAAATGATGGTCTAAGATTAACAGGATCTCAAAGAGACCAACATATTACTGAGCAGATCGATAGCAGCAAAGGCCCAATCTTGGAAAAAGTTCCTCAGTGACCAAGCTGGTCCCTCTTCATAAAGTGCTCGTAAATTTTAATTTAAAATGTAACATATTGTATAAAGTATGAGCACATACTACAAGACAAAATTTTGGAACTAAAAGGTTGAGGAAGCCCAAAGGTCATCGAGGGGCAGCCCAAAGGTTTTGCTTTTTTGCATAAATATAGGAGAGTTTAAATGTTTGAGGGAGGATTTCTTTCCGAGGCCATTTGTGAGAGTATATTGTAAGAAGAACTACTTCCTTTTACAATAAAGAATTACATGTTTTTGTTGGAGAATGTTTGGTGGAATGTTTCAAATGCTTTGCTATGGATCAGATGAATGTGAACTATTTCATTTTCAGCTTATGTCCATTAACTGTGAAATCGTTCTAAATCATTGAATCTATGTTCATGTTATGAATGCACTCTAGTTTATTCTGTGAAATTTCCACTATGATTAATGAAGGTTGTCATTAAAATTTTCTATCTTGTTGTTCATATTTCTATTAATGATCATGTGTTTTGAAATAAGTAACAGCTATCTATAATTTTTCTTAATGCATCCGCAGAAATACACTACTCATTGATAACTAATAATTTTGCTCCCTAGGGATAGGTTAGTTAGTTAAATTTAGTTTCCTTTTGTGTGTGATTTAGATGTGAGAGATTTAAAACAAGAGGTAAGAACCTGAGCCTCACATTGTGACACTCCTCGTTATCTCTATAAATCTGCATTTTTAGATAGGAACTTTCACATCATAACTTAAACACAAAAACCTAAAAATATACACGGTGGACTGGGCCGTAACCAATTAAACCTTTTAATTTGCTACTTGACCTACGGTAGCCGAATCGTAAACCGGACGGATTCTCCATAGCAAATAGTAGCGGGCTAGTTTGGAACGTTTATTAGGGAGAATCCCTAACTATTGTTACCTACGATTTTCCAGGCCTCAATAGTTTTTGGTGCTAGAAGGAGGGCCACCAGTGCATAGTTGGCTGAGGAAACTCATTTCCTCAAAATTACACCACTGGTGCTAGTTTTGAAAGTAGTTTGTTTCACAAATCCACTCCTGAAGATAAAGAGAAAGGGTATATGTATCCTATAGATAACGAAGTGGTTGATGATTTAATAAGAATTACTAGGGCATATGCAAAAAATATTGGAGGATTACCTATCATTTATGTATTACCTAGAAGAGAGTATCAGAAGAAATATTGCCCTAAATTAGGAGACTCAGTGTTGGTAGAAGATCTTGAAGAAATGGTAGAAGCAGCCTTACAAGAGGTTGACCAACCTTTGAATTAGTTGGACCCAAATTCACCTTACTGTTCACCTTATCGGACCCCTATTCAGTCACCACCTCATTCTCCACTCAAAATCATGGCTCATGTAAATGCAAACCAACCACCTCCACTGTCTGCTTGGAAAGCTAGGTCACCTTTAAATTTGTCACCCCCCTTGCATGATTTGCCTCAATCTTTTGACAAGATGTTACCCAAGTTTGAACCAAGTGAAGGAGTTTTGGTAGATGATAATTTATAAAGTTTTTACTTGGCTATAGAAGGATTACGAGCTGGGGAGCATGAATATGTAGTGTGTAGATTGTTTCCCCACACTATGAAAAGAAAAGCAGCCTCATGGTATTTTGTACTTCCTGCAAATTCAATCACAGATTGGAACACATTTGAGAGAATGTTTAGAAGTGAATATGCAATTCAGAAAAATCATGCATCCTTAATGAAGGGGTTATGTGCTGTAAAGAAAGAAAGAAAAGAAAAATTACATGATTTCACTCAAAAATTTGATTCTTACCTAAACAATTTTACTGCATTAAATAATCCATTTGAAAATGATTTGATAGAATACTATACCTTAGCCCTTGGGCCCGATCTAGCCATGTTTTCCAAGAGATCAATGATCCCTACATTAGTGGAAACTTATGAAGAAGTTGAGAAGGTAGAGGCTGAGTTGGAAAGCATAGAAAATTATCTTGATCAGTCAGGAGAAAAGAATTTTGGAAGCAAAAAACCTTTATTACTGACTAAGCCTAAGGATGAGCGGTCACAAGATTTTGAAGGGATGTTGAAGATGATGCAGAAGATATCCAACAAAGTGATAGAGATAGAAAAGGAAGCTTACGAATCATATAAACCTTACTACAAAAAGAGGGAGGACAACAATTAACCTAAACCTCCTCCACACAGTCGTGCATCAATGAATTTAACTGATGTAGGCATGGATAATTTTTGCACTTTTCATTAGCAACCTCATTTTGAGAAGAATTTCCTGTAATGGATAAATTCTATGACGTTGGTATTGAATTAGTTATTGGACTCCAAACTAACAGAAACTGTGAAGGTGGAAGAAAAGGACAATCAATCCACAGAAAAACAAGAGGAGGATACTCTGGTTTTATGGGACTATGTCTCAATGTTTGATACAAAAGAGGAAGATTCTCTAAAACAAGAGGAAACATCAGAAACCAATGTGACAAGAATAAGTCAGAGTTTGTTAAAAGAATACAATCCAATACTTTCGAATATCAAGAAACTTTGAGAAAATATGAAGAAAATACAGAAGAACACTACAACTGATAAAATACCTGAATTTACCATTTCAAGTCAAGATCCTAAGAAAATTAACGTGCATGTTAAGCCTATTGAATATAAGGTTGACAATGTCAAGCATAATCTCAATGCACCTGAGATGGGGTATGATCTTGTGGAAGACATTAAAAAGGCTAAGGAAAATATCTCATTATTTGAAATGTGTAATATACCTCAGCAGAAAGAAAAATTGTTAAAAGCACTTGAAGTGCCAGAAGAAGAGTTGCCCACTAACAACCAAACTGAAGAAGAAGTTGGTGAAGTAGGTGTGGGAGGTAAGTCTAAGTTTAGAACCCCGCCATTTCTCCTAACTTTTGATATTTTCAACTATAATGTGCACAACTGTTTAGTAGACTCAAGGGCATCAATCAATGTTATGCCACTTTCAATCTACAAGAGGATTAATCGACAGCCTAAACCATCCACTTGGCAAGTTATTCAATTAGACAGGACAGTTGTGAAAGTAATAGGAGAAATGGAAAATGTTCTAATTCGATTATCTGCAAATGAGAAGGTATCTCAGTACATCGATATTGTAGTAGCAGACATTCCAAATGCTAATGGACTAGTTTTGAGTCAAGACTGGTCGGCAAGGCTATATGGATACTTCGCATCAGATTGGTCACATCTGTGGTTGCCTCATAAGGGAAGTCCCAATCAGATAAAAATATTAAGAGAGCCTCAGATGAAGTACAATGTTACTCAGTTGGAAGGAAAAAATGAACTTTTGGGGCTCGGACCTCAAAGGTCCTTAATTTTGGCAACTTCGAGGTTTTGGTGTGAAGCTTGTAAGTGGAGTTGCGGTCCAAAATAGTCTTAGGGGTTTCGGGGTTGGGTCGAAGACCCCTTTTTTGTAAATAACCCATGGTTTTTAAGCCCATGGTTTAAGCCCATGGTATTGTAATAGTGCAATTGTATAAATAGGCACTTATGTAAAGGAGTCAAGTAGGTTTTTGTGTATAATGATAATTTTATGCAAAGAAGCTAAAGTCTATTTTTGGGGTTAAGGCTAAGTCCTAGCTGAGTGCATGGACGACCTCTGTAGCTGAGTGCGCAGAGGGTTTTGGAAGAAAGGTTCTGCAGCTAAGTGCGTAGTTTTGGGTTGTTGAGAAGATCTGCAACTGAGTGCACAGATCAGAACTGTGTTGTTTGTAAAATGTTGAATATAAACGCAGTTCTGTGGACGTAGCCCCTACACTGGGGGTGAACCACGTATATCTTGTGTTGTGGTGGTTCTTGTTATTTCATTCCTATTATGTTTTATGCATTTGATAAGTAGATGAATGATAAAGTAAGATAAACTGTTAAGTATTAACTTCACTGTGAATTCCCAGTTAAGGGTTAAGCAAGAAACTGTCTCTTTATCTAAACTGCGAAGCTATTTAAGTGAAGATCGAAGCTCTGTATTGCATAATCATTCTTTGTTAAGGCTAAAGGTATAGTAATATCCCTCTTTTTCCTGCAGAAACCTGATTCTATGGCACCCCATAGTTGTTTCGGGTGAGACTGCAACTTGTTCGCAGGTTGTTGCCGAAAGGGCCAACATTGCGGGTCTCTTTGTTGGTGCAAAGATAAAAGTATAAGAACTCGGGTCTTCCCTAAGCCCAAAAAATTGGTTCCGTTGCCGGTTGAACTAGTATCTGCTTCAAGAGGGATCTACGTCGTACCTGGAGGGATATGTTTTGGAGGCCCTCAGTAAAAGAAATCAGTGACTGGGTTGGAGATACTTATCTGAAATTTGCTGAACAAGAAAATAAAGATCCTCACCGTAGCTCAAACAACTTCTTGCAAAGGTACGTATTTTATGATATTTATGAAATTTTCTTTGCTAGTATCCACATAGAATTGCACTAGTGGTTATCTAGGTTGACAGAAAGAAAGACAAACTTCAAAGAAGATCAGTCTCCTGACTGAACCCCAGAAATAATTAAGCTATTGAAAAGTGTGAACAACATGGTATCAAGAGCTGTTGACTTCTGGACAATGCGAACCCTTGAATCATTTGTGACAGAGTTCGCCATCAACACACATACTTCTTTCAGTGAAGCAAAACGACAGTTTTTCAAAGGACCAAGAGGTAAGTACCTGAATTCATCAAGTTTGAAAATTAAAATGCTCTTGGCTGAAAAAGGCATATTGCTTATCCAATTAGATTGCTAGATTTATTGCTACTGACCTATGTTTGAAAGCGAAAGTGACTTTGACGAGCAAAGTGGTTTGCTTCACAATGGTAAAATATACAAGAGAACTCTTGGATCCTATATCCTAGGCCAGAATACCGATTATACCTCATTAAGCCCTGAAAAATCTAAATCTGAAGAAACCCCTTTTGTTAGAAACCTTCCTATAACTCCACAGCGCAGATATGTTATCCTTGAGAACCCTTCGCAGTCCGAAAGTAACCTTA
>LPNX010535084.1:84367-102115 GCA_001517045.1 Pseudotsuga menziesii | reverse complement strand
CAATGATCAAAGAATTCAAGAAGCCTAAATCAGAGTCACAGTGTATAACTGAACTAAAAGAAATTCAGCAGAAGCAAGGTGAATCAGTTTGGGACTTTGATAAGAGGTTCAAGGTTCTATTGGATCAAGTTAGTTTCACTATTAGACCATAACACCATAAATAATGGTTCATCGCAGCACTATTGCCTCATATCAGGACTCCACTTATGCAACAGAAGGTTGCTGATCAGCAAGAGGCATTGGAAATTGCTATGAAACTTGAAACAACTCCTGTTGGAGATAATTCTGGAATAGCCCAGATACAGGCACAGTTAGCAGAAATGGCTTTGGAGCTTCACGACATGAAAAAAGGGAAAGCTATTCGAGAAGAGGTTTGGTGTACAGGATGTAAGATAGAAGGTCATGACAAAGAACAGTGTCCTGCATTAAGAAATTATTTGAATACTGGTGCACCGAACCCGTTTAACCCTAATGTCCTATATTGTGAGATCTGTAGAACAACTGGCCAGCATCGACCTGAAGATTGCTACCTGTTGTAGAGATATGTTCAAGTACCTAAGAATCCCTACTGCAAGTTCTATAAGTTAGTTGGACACAACGAAGACGAATGTCGTAGCTTTGACCTCATGAGAGAGCGAACCTATGATGCTTATAGGGTAAAACCCGATGCACAAGGCAATGATGGATATGGTTACCGTGGTAGTACATCAGGTCGAGGTAATTTCAAAGGTCATGTTCGTGGTGGTATTCCTAGAAGAGGTCAAGGCCAGGTTATTTTCTATAACTGTAATTAGGCAAGACATGTAGCTAGAGACTGTCATAACCCAACTACAACATGTCGATATTGCAAAGCAGTTGATCATGTGATTGAGCAATGCCCACAGTTGATAGCCAAGATACAAGAAAGAAATGGTGCTCCTATTCAAAATGTTCAGATGATTGCTATAGAGAAAAGACCTATCCTATCCATTAACGTTGTTACAAAAAGTGGAACTACGACGCAAGTGTAGAGTAAGGGGAAACAGCCTGATGAGGCTTGGGTCCACAAGACCCCAGAGAAAATTCCATCCTTTGATGTTGGAAGAGAAAAAGGTACATTTATGGAAGCTAGAAAAGACTTTGCTGATCCAAGAACATCAGTAGCAACTACGCAACAGCATCAACAGCAGTTACAGTTTCAAGAAGCTTCACTGGATCAAGTAAGTACAATGTCATCATTTTTACAGAGTTGTATGAAGCTATTAAGAAATCAGAATGCTTTGAAGGAGTTACAGAAAGTTATTGCATCTTGCGAACCTCAGTGAAGCTCTGATAAAGTAAAAAATGTTAATAGAGTTAGAAGGACTGGAAGAGAAATGAGATTGCATTCTTAGATAGGATATTATGACATGACTGATATCATTTTAGACCTAGGATCAGAAGTGAATGTCCTAACTAAGTAGACATGGGAACAAATGGGAAAACCTATGCTTGAATGGTCCCCTATACAGTTGAGATTATCCAATCAGCAGAATATTGTGCCCTTGGGAAGATTCCCTAGTGTACCAGTGGACATTGATGGAGTCAGTACCTTAGCAGATTTTGAAGTCATTGAAATAATTGATGATAGCAACCCCTATCCAGCCTTACTAGGAATTGAATGGACAATAGACAATTATGCAATAATCAACCTTAAGAATAGACAGATGACTTTTGAAGGAAAAGGCTTGAGAGTCATTGTATCGTTGGACCCTTCTCAAGGAGAAAGGTACATAGAGCCAGTCAAAGATGAAGATCAGGATGTTTTGGATCATATTTACAACATCACAGCTAAAGAAGAAGACTATGTTAACCCTACTACTGAAGGTATAATGGATTGGCAGTGTGACAGTTCTTGCATGACTGATTTAGACGAAGGCTTAGACAATTGGCAGAATAGACTTTATGAGCTACATGGACATCGATGTGCAAGAATTGCTAAGTCTCTTAGATGGGTTGGCTCACAGACAAGAACCTTACCTAATTTTGATGGCTCGATAGACCCAGAAGATTTTATTGTACAATTCTCAGAGAAAGTACCAGATTTACAGAAAATGGAGACTCTAGATTCAGTATTCAGAGCCACAACTTCCAGATGGTGGAATGGTCATAAAAAGTATATTCATAGTTGGGGAGCTTGTCAAAAGTTTCTTCGCCTGAGATTCATGGATCAACCTCAGGACATACAAAGAAGAATTAACAGTAAGACTAGCCCTCAGGAACATTTGGAGCAGTGTTATGAAACATGGAAGCATGTACCTTGTGAAGAATGGGTACATAGGTTTCTACACACTCTGGAACCTGTAGCAAAGAACCGGTATGCGGAGGTTGAGCTTTGCCATGGTACTGTAAGTTGGGTTATCCTTGTTGATAGTTTTGTGCTCACATTTTCTATTAATGAGGTTTTCACTGCTTTGGACGCATCTATTAGGTTGATCCATACTAAGGTGTTTGATGATAGAGAAATAGCCGAGTACCAACCTGATTGGATGGAACAAGAAGCTAATGCAGTAGAATGCTATAACCTTTCCATTGTTGAAGACGATGACCCTCGCAACATTAATATTCTTGAGTCAGAAGGACACTGCGAAGTACATGGACCAGTAGTCGAATCACCTGAAGTAACTCAGCCCTTGAAAACAAGAAAAGTAAACATTGGATCAGAAGAAATGCCTAAGTACGCTACCATTGGAGATTATTGGGACGAAGAAATGGTAAGAAAAGTGACTGAGCTTCTCCATGAGTATCAGGACTTATTTTTTATGAAGTTCTTAGAAATGAAAGGTATCCTTGGTGATATAAGAGTGATAAAAATACCTTTGAGACCTGATGCAAAGCCTGTGAAGCAGCGCCCTTATAGGCTAAATCCTAAGTATAAATAAAAAGTCAGGATGGAGATAGATAAGATGCTCACTGTAGGAATCATTGAGCCTGTCGAAGAGTCTGAATGGGTCAGCCCTATGGTGGTACAAAAAAAGAAGACCAAGGGAGAAATCAGAATGTGTGTTGACCTGAGGAAGCTGAATGATGCCTGTTTACATGATCCTTTTCCTACTCCCTTTACAGATGAAGTTTTAGACAATGTCGGAGGTCAAGAAGTGTATTCTTTCACTGATGTATTTTCAGGTTACCATCAGTTCAGAATCGCTCCAGAGGATCGACATAAAACAACCTTCGCTATAGAAATGGGATCTTTTCAGTATACTGTTATGCTCTTTGGATTGAAGAATGCACCTGCTATGTTTTCCAGAGTAGTCATATCTGAATTTAAGGAATTTATTCATAAGTTCTTGGAATTTTACTTTGATGATTGGACTATCTTTGGTTTATTGAAATATCATATAGCCAGTTTAAGACTTATGCTGAACAAGTGTAGACAGCATCAGATTTCATTGAACCTGAAGAAGTGTATATTTTGTGCACCTTTTGGAATTCTGCTAGGTCACATTGTATGCAAGCAAGGATTGATGGTGGATCCTGCAAAGATAGCCATTATTGTGAACTTTCCACCTCCGAAGTCTGTTAAGCAAATTCGCACTATGCTTGGTCATACTGGGTATTACAGGAAATTCATTAAAGGATATGCTCAGATTACAGCCCCTATGGAAAAGAAATTGAAGAAAGATATTAAGTTTGAATGGACACCTGAATGTTAGGAAAGCTTGGACATTTTGAAATAAAATATGGTAACTGCCCCTATCTTAGTATTCCCTAACTGGAGTAAGCAGTTTCATGTTCATGTCGATGCATCTTCCATTACTTTAGGTGTAGTATTGGCTCAGTCAGGTGAAGGTAATATTGATCACCCTATTTATTTTGCAAGTAGAAAATTGTCCACAGCAGAAAAGAATTATACTATGACAGAATGAGAAGGTCTAGATATGGTTTATTCCTTACAGAAATTTCAACATTATTTGTTAGGATCTCATTTTAAAATGTTCACTGACCATTTTGCTTTGAAGTATTTGGTTAACAAGCCTATGTTAGGTGGAAGGATATGCAGATGGCTGATTTTGTTTCAGGAGTATGACTTTGAGATCATATTTAAGCCAGGAAGACTTAACCTAGGGCCTAACCACTTGTCGAGGCTCGAGTCAGGAGAAGAGCCCACTAGTTTGGATGAAGGTCTTCCTGATTCCCATTTGTTTGCCATCCAGATGGTTGATGACTATTTTCAGGATATTGTTCAGTACTTGTCTACAGGTTTTGCACCTTCTGAGATGACAACACAGCAGAAGAAGCAGCTGGTGGTTAGAGCAGTTGACTTTACCTTGATAGCAGACAGCTATATAAGATGGGACCAGATGAAATACTGTGTAGATGTGTCCTTGAGCATGAAAATCCATTGATTTTGGATAAGGCACATTCTTGAGCAGCAGGAGGTCATTATGCAGGAAAAGCTATAGCACAGAAGATTCTAACAGCTGGATTAGGTGGCCTATGATTCATAAGGATGCAAGAGAGTATTGCCACAGCTGCAATATCTGTCAGAAGACAGGAAAACCATCCAGAAGGGATGAGATGCATCTGGTTCCACAGGTAACTTTACAAGCATTTGAAAAATGGGCTATTGATTTTGTTGGACCAATCAATCCCCCTGCAAAGAAATCTGGAGCAAGATACATTATTACAGCAACTGATTACCTTACTCGTTGGGCCGAAGCTCAACCATTCAAGGACTGTAGCGCAGATACAGCTACGAAGTTCATCTTTGATAATATCTTGTCGATATTTGGGTGTCCTAGACTTCTTATGAGTGATCAAGGATCACATTTTCTGAATAAGACTATTGAAGCATTGACCGAAGAATTTCAAGTATATCATTAGAAGAGTACTGCCTACCATCCTCAAGCAAATGGAACTGTCAAAGCCTTTAATAAGATTCTTGAGCATGCTCTGACAAAGGTTTGCAATGTTAATAGAAATGATTGGGATCTTAGAATTCCAGCAGTATTATGGGATTATAGAACTACTTGGAAGAATTTGACAGGCCACACACCTTTTAGGCTAGTATATGGACAGGAAGCAGTTATGCCCATGGAGTAGATTGTTCCTAGCCTCGGAATATCTGCCTTCATAGAGATGGATAATCCAGCTGTGTTAAATGAAAGATTGGTGAATATACTGAAACTAGAAGAAGACAGATTCATTGCAGGGTTCCAACAGCAAGTACAGAAAGCTATAGAAAAAGCATGGCATGATAGACACATTAAGAAGAAGCATTTTCAGAATGGTGATCTTGTGCTCTTGTACGACAGTAAATTCATGAAGTTCCTAGGTAAGTTCAAGACACATTGGAAAGGACCATACAAAGTTTAGAAAGTTACCGATGGTGGTGCAGTTCAATTAGCTAAATTGAATGGAGAAATTTTTCCCTCCATGGTGAATGGAAGTAGATTAAAGAAGTACAGGGACAAGCCTGTACCCGCTGATCAGAAGTAATAGCAAGAAGAAGAGTCTAAGTACCAAGAATAGTTGAAATTGGGTACTAGACTATAATGAAGTTGTTCTCAGAGAGATTTAGCAGATTGTTGGAAGTGTCGAAGGTTGTGGAAGAAATTCTGTCGTAGGTTGAAGCTCGAAGCTCTGTCGAAACTGGTGTCAGGATGTGTCGAAGGTATGTACTGTGTCGAAGGTCCTTATTGTGGCGAAGCTGAAGTTAGGGGTTGTGCCGAAGAAGAAAGGTGTGTCGAAGCTTAAAATGTGACCGTTGAGAAAAATCATATTTGGCGGCATCGGTACGTTAACTGCATTAACTTCCTGTAATGATGAGATTTTGGGAAATCTAGCGCCGTTTGGACAAGATCTATAGCCGCTCTGTCAAATTTGGTGTCTTTAATGCACAGTTATGGCATATTTGGTCATTGGATTCCATAAGAAAACACCCAGACCTGCAAATTTCGCATTACGCATTTTCTTGAGTTGAGTCCATGTCAGTTGATCGCGAAGTCCAAGAATTGTTGAGAGAATTCAGACTGAGGGGTTAGAAGAACCAGAGCAAAGAATTGTCAAGCTGAAAGAATATGCACAAAAGTCTCAAAGTGAGATAGAGAAGATGAAAGCAAAACATGAGGCTCAGATTGCGGACCTTCAACTTCACCTCATTCTTGAGAGTCCACCAGAGGTCAGGGAACAACGTCGCAGAGATATTCAGGCCTCAGCAACGAAGATCTCAGATCTTGTGAGCAGTGCATCAAAGCTGCTAGATGAAAGCATCGAGGCCTGGGTGAACTTACAGGACAACCCAGAAGTATAAAAGTTGCAATAAACCATCAAGCAGCGACAGACAGAGTTGGTGCAGTCAAAGTGGAAATTAAGACATTGCCTCCTATGCAGAAGATGCTTAAGGTGAAGCTAGCAATGATCTCCATCAAGAAATTAAGTCTTGTAGAAGGAAAGAAACACTATTGGTGAACTCTGTGCATCCCCTTATTAACGAGGACTTGGAGTTGAGCACTGTTGCGGACAACCAGCTCAAAGGCTTCAAGGAGTATGATGCGTTCGCACAGGAAAAGGCCAGCGAAGCATCTTCAGCAATATCGCAGGAGATAGTGGAGAAGGAGCAAGCAGCCGAAGATATCATGCGCAGCCTCAAAAAGCAGTTCACTATCTTCGCCAACAAGATTCTTCCACCAGAAAAGTAGCAGAGTGTCCCGGGACGGGACACTGGTGAGTCTTAGGGGCCTGTTGGGGCTCAAACCTCGAAGGTCCTTAATTTTGGCAACTCCGCGGTTTTGGTGTGAAGCTTGTAAGCGGAGTTGTGGTCCAAAATAGTCTTAGGGGTTTTGGGGTTTGGTCGAAGCCCCTCTTTTTGTAAATAACCCATGGTTTAATCCCATGTTATTGTAATAGTGCACTTGTATAAATAGGCACTTATGTAAAGGAGTCAAGTAGGTTTTGGTGTATAATGATAATTTGATGCGAAGAAGCTAAGGTATATTTTTGGGGTTAAGGCTAAGTCCCAGCTGAGTGTGTGGACGACCTTTGCAACTAAGTGCGCAGAGGGTTTTGGAAGAAAGGTTCTGCAACTAAGTGTGCCGTTTTGGGTTGTTGAGAAGATATGTAGTTGAGTGCACAGATCAGAACTGTGTCGTTTGTAAAGTGTTGAATATAAACACAGTTCTGTGGATGTAGCCCCTAGACTGGGGGTGAACCACGTATATCTTGTGTTGTGGTGGTTCTTGTTATTTTTTTCCTTTTATGTTTTATGCATTTGATAAGTAGATGAATGATAAAGTAAGATAAACTGTTAAGTATTAACTTCGCTGTGAATTCCCAGTTAAGGGTTAAGCAAGAAACTGTCTCTTTATCTAAACTGCGAAGCTATTTAAGTGAATATCAAAGCTCTATATTGCATAATCATTCTTTGTTAAGGCTAAAGGTATAGTAATATCCCTCTTTTGCCTATAGAAACCTGATTCTGCGGCACCCCATAGCTGTTTCGGGTGAGACTACAACCTGTTCGCAGGTTGTTACCGAAAGGGCCAACACTGTGGGTCTCTTTGTTGGTGCGAAGATAAAAGTATAAGAACTCGGGTCTGCCCTAAACCCAACATGAACCAATGAATTCTGTGTTGGGAAATTACCAAGCTAAAGAAGCCAACAGTACACCAAACACCCAGCCCGATCTTTTTTTTATTTTCACGGGCTGATGAGATTAACTGTAAAATATTAGATTTAGTTTCAGATGTAGTTTTTAATTCAAGTTCGGTAGAACTAGATAATGGGTAGGCCTTTTCAAATTGTAGCCAATCTTAGCCCCTCAACTCACAAGTTTCTAGATTTATAGGGGTGGGAAGAGAACTTACCAGTTAATGGTTTAGTTCTCAAACTTTATTTGTCTTGATTTTTATTTCTTGGTTATCTTGTACATAAATAAACTAATTGCTTTGTTTTGTTTTGATTTGTTTATTTTGGTTTATTAGGGTTTAATTGATTTTAATAAATAAGTGAAAGCCAAAAGGCAAATAAGAGTCAAAATATCATAAGAAAAGCATTTGTATCAAAACAAGTACTGAACCATATTAGTACAAGATTGCCAAAGTTCTTCTCCATCCGTGAGCTAAAAATTAAATACATCTCTCACACAAAAGGACACTATGGATAGAGGATCCTGAATTAAAATTTTCAAAAAGAAGGCAAAAAAGGAGGACTCAAAAGAAAGGACAAAAGTCTAAAAGCACAAAAGTGCAAAATGGCATGGGAATGAGGAACAAACGAATATTTTTGTTTACCATATGTTACAATCCTATGGTGTCCAAGCTGGAATCTACCCAAAGACAGAGGTAAAAAATGAAAATCATATTCTTGGCCTCAAAAGAGTTATCTAGACATTGAAATCTTGGTTTCCATTTTCCCTAAATTGGACTATCATCAATGATTAAAAGTACATACATCTGTCATTTGGGAAATCCAGACATCTAGAAGAATTCAACATGTTGGTATTTATTGTCAAAATAGTCTATTGATCACGGAAGATATTGTCCAGAGATCTGTGTTCACCAGGTAGTCGCCAATTGTTGTAGCTGCAACCTTTTTTCCCAAATTTTTCAAATTTTGGACCCTCCTTTTGATTTTATCTTTCTTTGGACTGTTTGGTTTCCTGAAACCTGTCTTTCATCTGCTATAAATTTTGATCTTTTGAAGTCAAAATTAAGACCAATTGTTTCAAAATTTGAATAAACTAGCATTGCCGTTGTCTGGCCAATGCATAAAAACTGTGGAGTTTTTGTTTTATTGTTCAGAGCTTAAGGTCTGATTTTTGATGATTTTATTTATCATTGTTGGAGGTCGGATGATGAGTTGAATATTTGTTTCCACTGTGTCGGAGGTTGAAAGAACTAATATTTTCGTCGCTCAGCCGAAAAGCCTTTTGTTTTATTTGAAAACTTAACTTTTGATTTTTCGATGATTTTTTATTGTTGTCAGAAGTCTGTTGATGAATGAATTGGGGCGTTAGTCTTCTATGTCATCACCATTTCAGAGGGAAAATAGAGAACATTCCAAAGGACAATTATTTTTCTCACCGAATCCATGGCCTGTATCTTTCTGGTTTTATTGTTCAAACCTTTTGATTTTCGATGAATTTGTTTTTCTTTTCGGTATCGAATTTTTTTTTGACAAGCGGTCGAAGCTTTAGTCTTATATGATGCCACCATTTTGGAGGGATTGACGTTTGTATCACCGACACTACGTAGTATATTGTGTCTTGAAGTTTCAATGTGTTAGCGATTACTTTTTCCAATCACCGACATATGACTATCGGTAGCGTTTAGTGCTCGGGATCACTAACGCTACGGCAACATTTAGATTTGAAGCATCGACACATAGTGCTTAGAGCCTCCGATCGTCGAAGATTTTATTTTGTCGCGGAACCTGCAGTTAGTCTATTTCCCTCCATTGCGGCTACCTATGGAACTATCCACCGGAAGAATAGTTTTTCCTCATCGATGCTATAGTGGTTAATGGTTCCAATCACCGATACAATCACCATGATAATGTTTGTTGGCATCGTCGACACTGCGGAGATGTTAAGGTTTAAAGCTTCGATAATTAGTGTTAGGACTCTCTGACGCCGACCGATTTTATGATCCACAGAACCCATAGTCTGTTTGTCACCCACCATTGCGGCTATCTAGTGAACTATCCACCCGACAGCTAGTGATTCCACCCAATGATAGGGTTTTTTCCCGTCGATGAAGGTTTTTTCCCGTCGATTTTACTGAAGGTTTTATATGATGAGGAGCACAATGCAGAGTCTAGTTTTTTGGAGATTAGCAGTAGTGGCAATGTGGTTCATGATTTTATTGGAGTATTTTGATTTATTTCAGATGTGACCCAGATTAAGATAAGGAATCCTTTCTATCAAGATTGTGTTTTTGGTTATAGACAATGGACTTAGAGGGTTTTAAGCACAACTTGCAAGATTTTCTTTACCTTGTTGTTTTTCTTTTCATGCATTAATACTGTGTATAGTTTATTTTACAGAATGCATATGGAGGAGGTAAATAGACTTATCATATTTTTTGTTATTTTGGTAAAAGATAAATGGTCTAAGGACATTCTATGTTTATGGCAGTACTGTGTATAGTTTATTTTACAGAATGCATATGGAGGAGGTAAATAGACTTATCATATTTTTTGTTATTTTGGTAAAAGATAAATGGTCTAAGGACATTCTATGTTTATGGCAGGGGGATTGCTGTAAAGAAGATATGTATAAAAGACAAACGAAGAAGAGGCAGAGAATTGGAAGAGAAAGAGAAATGAAGAAGCAGAGATAAAGAAAAAAGAAGAAGAAAGTCAGGGTCTGAGATTAACAGGATCTCAAAGAGACCAACAGATTATTGAGCAAATCGATAGCAGTAGAGACCCAGGCTTGGAAAAAGTTCCTCAGCGACCAAGTTGGTCCCTCTTCATAAAGTGCTCTTAAATTTTAATTTAAAATGTAACATATTGTATAAATTATGAGCACATACTACAAGACAAAATTTTGGAACTGAAAGGTTGAGGAAACCCAAAGTTCATCGAGGGGCATCCCAAAGGTTTTTCTTTTTTGCATAAATATAGGATATTTTAGATGTTTGAGGGAGGATTTATTTCGCATGCCATTTGTGAGAGTATATTGTAAGAAGAACTACTTCCTTTTACAATAACGAATTACAAGTTTCTGCTGGAGAAAGTTTGGTGGAATGTTTCAAATGCTTTGCTATGGATCAATTAAATGTGAACTATTTTGTTTTCAGCTTATGTCCATTAACTGTGAGATCATTCTAACTCATTGAATATTTGTTCATGTTATGAATGCACTCTATTTTATTCTGTGAAATTTCCACTGTGAGTAATGAAGGTTGTCATAAAAAATAAGCTATCTTGTTGTTCATATTTCTATTAATGTTCATGTGTTTTGAAATAAGTAACAGCTATCGGTAATTTTTCTTAATGCATGCGCAGAAATAGATTACTCATTGATAACTGATATTTTTTCTCCCTAGGGATAGGTTAGTTAGTTAAATTTAGTTTCTTGTTGTGTGTGATTTAGATGCGAGAGAGTTAAGATGAGAGGTAAGAACCTGCGCATCACATTGTGACACTCCTCGTTATCTCTATCAATCTGCATTTTTATCATAACTTAAACACAAAAACCTAAAAATATACACGGTGGACCTGGCTGTTACCGGTAAAACCTTTTAATTTGTTACTTGACCTACGGTAGTCGGACCGTAAACCGGACGGATTCCCCATACCAAAGAATAGTGGTCTAGTTGGGAATGTTTATTGGGGAGAATCCATAACTGTTGTTACCTGTGATTTTCCAGGCCTCAACATATCCCAAAATGAATAGTTTTAGTATTTTAGGTTTTTCAAGCATGAAACCCTAATCTTTAATAGTTGTAGTTGTAGCATTGTTTCGGCTACACAATGACTTCTTTTAGGGTAGCTCTGATACCATGTTAAGTTTTAATGGTTATATCATATATTATAACATTTAGCATCATAATAGTATAACCATAAAAAAAGCATCGTTGAAATATAGACAAGCATAGCCACAAAAAAGAACACAAATATTTATCCTTGAAAACCCTCATGGGGAAGAAAACCTAGAAAAACTTCCTCTGTATAAGATGTATAGAAAGTACAAGACAAGACCCCAAGAATATAGATTAAATAACATATAATATATACTTAAATAATATGATCAAGCCCTAGCCACCCATACCAAAAAAGGAATAAGACAATCAAGCTTCAAGAAGGGAAGTCACAAGATGCATCAACCTCCCAAGAGGTTTCAAACGAAAAGAGAAAATAGACATAAGAAAGACTACTCCAAATGTCAATCCTACAACTGTCACGAGATAGGACACCTTTCCAGAGAATTTCCATTAAATAATAAGGACAACAAAATACATCATGCACATCTAGTTGAAGATGAGGATGAAGAAGAAGAATAAATACCTCGAAATATACAAGCAAAATAAGAAAATGTACTATTCTCTGCACTCTCTGGGTCTGTAATACATGGAGACAATACATGGCTTATTGATAGTGGTGCTTCAAAGCACATGACATGACATAAAGTATCATTAGGAGATGACTATCAATATCCCATCAAAGGTATTCATGAAGCAAGCTACAAGCTTGACTCTGGAACTCCCATGAAGATGAAGGAAGTACTATATGTACCAAGTTTGAAGAAGAACTTACTTTCCATCTCAGCATTAGATAAGAAAGGATATATAGTTGCTTTTATAGATGGATAAGTACTCATGTGGACCAAAGGAAAATCAATTGAAGATGCGGTTTTCATTGGTGAAGAAGAAGGAGGATTATATAAACTCAAAGGACATTCATACATAGCCTTTTTCCACGAGATCATTGGCTCGAGTGAACTATGGCATAGAAGGATTTCTCACATCAACTACAAAGCATTACCCTATGTGAGCAAAGTAGTAATTGGCTTACCATATTTGAAGATGGATCATGAAGGAACTTGCAAAGGATGTGCAAGAGGAAAGAATATCAAGAATATTTAAAGGTACGTTGGAATTAATTCATTTTGGTCTATGTGGTCAAATTCCCTCCACATATTTAAGTGGATATGAATATTATGTTACATTTACTGATGACTATTCAAGAAATACATGGATATACTTCTTGAAAACAAAGAATGAAGTTGTTAGCACTCAGAATGTACCCAAAGTTGTGGAATGTAAATCCCAAGGTAATAGAGAAACCACTTTAAGAAATGGAGATGGATTCTTCCTTTATAGAGAGGGATCTCTCACAGTTTTTTAAAAGGGCCAGATATAGAATGAAATAAAATTTTGGATTGAATCGTGGTTGAAACAAGGCAAGAAAATTATTGGGCTATGGAGTCATAAACATCCATGAATTACATAACAGTTTGAAGGTGGAAATACACAAAGGCAAGGTAGCACTCGGTTACAGTCAAATAGAATTTTTTTGTTGATAAATAAAGAACAAGAACATTCCATTAACACAGAGCACCTAAAAGATGAATTTTGCATCAATTTTGGAAAGAAAGTTTTGGTGAATACCTGAAACAATAGCTAGAGCATAAAAATATGAATTATGAGCTATTATACACTTATTCTAGATATGAAGAACACACAATGGCGAGTTTAATAGGAAGAACATACAAAGGGAAAATGAGATAACAAACCGCTAACTATGAATTACGCAGGAATCTTTGCAACAACAAACCAGCATTCAGCTCTGTAATTTTATTATTGATAGATCATAAAATGTATAAAACAAAATTCTCACAGGTTCCAACCCCATATTCCTATATTGAGGATATATTTATAGTGTCCTAGGCTCCCAAAACCAACCTCGAAATGGAGCAAAAACAGTTACAGTATGAGATTGAAAATCTAAACAAAATGATGACCTAGAGGATCCACCATGATCATGAACCAAACAGACAAGCATGAGGGGTCACGCATGATGGATCAGTTGGAGAATTTGGATAGCAAGGAATCGGGCACACTTGCTGAAAATTACAGTTCAAAAGATCTTCGAGCGGTCTGCAACAACTTCATTCATGTCTACACCTTCACCTGCAAAAACAATTATGGACCATTGATCTTTACCTGCTTAAATCCTGACTATCTGATGATTTGGATCTTTAATATTTTGTAGATATAAAAGCTTGGTTTAACCATTCTTGTTGGATCAGCAGAATCTAACACAATCGTATATCTGATCTTATTTAAATCAAAACCGTCAAAACATGTCGATCTTTAAGCCATTCCACAAGTTTGAAAAGTTAATTTCTGTGAGCATGTTGGATAAGCAGAATTTATCTCCACTGTATATCTAGAGTGAACTTGATTTGACTTTTAAAATCCTTCAATCCCTTTAAATGATTCTGCAGATTCGGAAATTTATTTTCTTCATGCAAGTTAGATCAGCGGAATCAATCCCCACCATGGATTTGAGATCAGGGATGATCTAGATCGTTGAAAGTTGTGAGGTATACATGTTTCTGCATATCAAGAAGTCTAGTTAACTCGTGCACATGTTCCCTTCTTTCACCCTGTCAATCTCTACTAGATTCATTTTCGGCCATTGATCTGAGATCAAGTTGCAGGCTGCGGAAAATGGAAGATGGGATCCCGACTTTTCATAACCAAGAATTCATATTTCCTCCTTTCCTCTTCCACTCCTTTATTTCCTCACTGTTGATCTGTGAGGAAACTCCCTGAGTTGTAGATATGGCGGATTGCACAAGTTGGGAATCAGGACTTTAACTTTCTACGAAGTTCGATTTTGATCTTTCCGCTCCCAGCTTCCTACTTCTACCTTTTCTTTCTGCACCATTGATTAGTGAGGGGGTTTTCTGAACCGTCATATTTTGATCATGGACATCGAAAATCGGGATTCTAATACTCAAAAATTCTTTGCATTTTATGCCCCTTTTTCTTTCTGCACCACCAATTTGTACAGGATATCTATGAACTATAGATCTTGCAAATCATGGAAATCAAAAGTTCAACCTTTTCACAAAAAAATTCTTTGTATTTCTATTTTCTGCTTTCTGCCCTTTCCATTCTTCCACGCCGTTGATCTACGCGGGAATTTTCCTAACCGCTGATATGGAGGGTCGGGGAATGAGGAAGTTGAACCTTTAATACCTAGAAAATTTGGGTTTCCTTTTTCTGCCCTTTGCACCTTTCTCCATTGTTGATGTTTTCTCATGTGCCCTGAGCCATACATCTTGTGAATCACGGAAAGGGGAAGGTGGTAGTTCTAACTCTCTAAGACCTAACCCTTTGTATCTTCCACTTTTTCGATCTCCTCCATTTCCATAGAATGTTGATTAAAGAAGAAGGACAACTATAGACATCATGCAAATCTAGTAGAATATCAGGATGAAGAATAAAAAGAAATACCCCGAAAGATACAAGCAAAAGAAGAAAATGTAGAAGAATATGTACTATTCTATGCACTCTCTGGGTCTGTAATACCTGCAAAAGATACATGGCTTATTGATAGTGGTGCTTCAAATCACATGACATGAGAGAAGAAAACCCTCTCAAGACTTGAAGAGAAGAACTCTCCTCAGAAAGTATCGTTAGGATATGACTATCAATATCCCATCAAAGGTATTGGTGAAGCAAGCTACAAGCATGAATATGGAACTCCCATGAAGATGAAGGAAGTACTATATTTACCAGGTTTGAAGAAGAGCTTACTTTCTATCTTAGCATTAGATCAGAAAGGATATATAGTTTCTTTTATAGATGGACAAGTACTCATGTGGACCAAATGAAAATCAATTAAAGATGCGGTTTTCATTGGCGAAGAAGAAGGAGGATTATATAAACTCAAAGCACATTCATAAATAGAGTTTCTCCATGAGATCACCAGCTCAAGTGAACTATGGCATAGAAGGATTTCTCACATCAACTACAAAGCATTACCCTATGTGAGCAAAGTAGTAACTGGCTTACAATATGTTGGAGCAGGGTCCCGCAGCTACAGAAGAAGCTGCCAGTTTAGCGGACAGACATTTTTGGCGGAGAGAAGATAAGATAGAGCTAAAACACCGTAGCACGTTTCCAGCTACAGAGAAAAGCCGAAAACCATGACGAAGAAGATGGAGAAGTCAAGGAAGATGACTGTACCTAAGTGACCGAGAAGAGAGAGCTCACCCACTACATTGAAGGTAGCGGTGAAGACAGGAGGGCTCAGCAACCCTCATAAAGGAAAAGGAGCAACGAGGCTGAAGCATTGAAGATGAAGGACAGAAAAGAAAAGCAGTGCACAGTACCCATGATCAGTGCCGGGAAGCATGGAAGACTGCAGAGAGCTGTGGTGTGACAGAAAGTGGCTACCTCAAGTACAGATACGCCGACTGTCACTAATTAGGGTTTGGGTTACTGTTGGGACAGGCCCACAGTGTTGTAATGGCAAGACCTTCAGGCTGCCTATAAAGGGATATATTTTGTATTGTAAAAGGGTTGGTTGGTAGGTTGGTTGGTTGGTAGGTTGGTTGGTAGGTTGGTTGGTTGGTAGGTTGGTTGGTTGGTTGATTGGTTGGTCGGTTAGACAGTTAGACAGTTGTTGGATGATATAGATAATAGAAGTAACATAGACTATTGTAAAAGCCAAGCTCTAGTTCTGTTATTAGCGGTAGCAATCTTACTGTAACCAGTAGCTGGCTTATTAAGCATGCATGTAACGATCCGCAGGGATCGACGAAGAGGGAAGAGTATATTGTAGGAGTGCAATATAGAGAAGAAAAGAGATCTAAGAGAGAATATCTTGAGCTACACATGCGGTGCAGCAGAACTGTGTTTTACCTTCCCCTCAGCTATAATAAAAACACAGTTCTGTGGACGTAACTTCAATCCTGGAGGTGAACCACGTTAAAATCAAGTGTTATGTGATGGACTTATGTGTTATGTTTACTTGTGCATTTATCAGTCAATTCATGGAGTTTGTTTACAGTTTAATGAATGAATGTGTTAATCAGTTTATAGCAATATAAAAGGATAAACATAAGTTGAAGTATTTGGCATGTTGTATGTGGGTTCATTTATGCTTTGCGTGAAGCAGTCACTAGTCACAGTGTTAAACATCCTATCACATTGAGTCTTGCAAGTCGACACGAACCACGCTAAGTGCGCTAAGCCACGAGAGTAGGGTATCGCAGGGAGGCACTACCGCACCAGTAGAGGAGTTGCGGTGCGCGATACCATAGGTTAAGGACTTAGAGTTGGAAGGAAGTTACATGTTTCCTGGTGCACAGAGATGCGATAAGTGTTAGTTTTTCAACATTTAAGCTAGCATTATGATAAGATCTTTTCACTGAGAGAATAACAAGTACAGCAATCAGATAAGCATATCACAAGAGACAAGAGACACAAAGATTTTAGGAGGGGAAACCATAAATGGAGAAAACCCCTCAACTTCCTCTAAGATAGTATCACCACAAGATGTGATCCCAAAATAGTAAGATGACCTCCCAACACAATAGCAGCCTTCTGTCTTCTACCAAGCCAAAGTATTTCCTTCTCCAAAGGTGCGCCACACTTGAGAGAGCAAGTGATGTAATTCACAAGTGACAAATAGAAAGACTCACCCTCTCTATTTATATTAGTCCGTTCACTTGAATTACCATTTCACATGTAGGCTCGACCTAATAATTATTACTCGAGCCTACACCTTAATTAGTGTATAATAACTCAAGTGCCCCTAAACTATGGGGACTTACCTAATGACTTCATATTACTTGTTTACATTATTAATCCTCCCGATCGGAACATCGGGGCATGACCACATGACTCAAATACATAATAGAAACATCCCGGAATAAACATCGGGTTACAATACATAGGATACATAGAAGAATACATTCTGAAGTTACATATACATCAACACTCCCTCTTAACTAGGAAGGTATTCTTTCGACACAATTTTTCAGCACTGGTCTTCTTCTCTGCATCAACTGGAACATCTTCATCTTCAAGTCATCTTTGTCTTCAAGTCATCTGGGTCTGGATCATCTCTCGATCTGGATCATCATAAAATGGCATCACTGGATCTAGATCATCACTCGATATGGATCAACATCACTGGACTGGATCTAGATCATTACTCGATCTGGATCACTACTGCTGGATCTGGATCATCACTCGATCTGGATCTCTCGGAGTCATCATAACTGGATCTGGATCATCACTCGATCCAGATCTCCACTGG
>LPNX010535084.1:70106-83916 GCA_001517045.1 Pseudotsuga menziesii | reverse complement strand
CCTTTTTCATACCAAATGTGGCATCCAGACCATGGAAGGAACCTAATCCTCTCACCATGTCACTGCCCTTACATCCGACCATGGAAGGAACCTAATCCTCGCACCATGTCGGAATGGCACAATCCCATCCAACGATGGAAGACTCTCAGCTCAAAATGAGGAGAGATTTATACACTTATATCTGACATGGGAGGAACTAAATCCTTTAGCCATGAACAGAATGGCCCTGCCCTTACATCTGACCTGCTCGTCAGAATGGCACAATCCCATCCAATGATGGAAGACTCTCAGCTCATAATGAGGAGAGATTTCTGCACTTATATCTGACATGGGAGGAACTAAATACTTTAGCCATGAACAGAATGGCCCTGCCCTTACATCTAACCTGCTCGTCAGAATGGCACAATCCCATCCAATGATGGAAGACTCTCAGCTCACAATGAGGAGAGATTTCTGCACTTATATCTGACATGGGAGGAACTAAATACTTTAGCCATGAACAGAATGGCCCTGCCCTTACATCTAACCTGCTCGTCAGAATGGCACAATCCCATCCAATGATGGAAGACTCTCAGCTCACAATGAGGAGAGATTTCTGCACTTATATCTGACATGGGAGGAACTAAATACTTTAGCCATGAACAGAATGGCCCTGCCCTTACATCTAACCTGCTCGTCAGAATGGCACAATCCCATCCAATGATGGAAGACTCTCAGCTCACAATGAGGAGAGATTTCTGCACTTATATCTGACATGGGAGGAACTAAATACTTTAGCCATGAACAGAATGGCCCTGCCCTTACATCTAACCTGCTCGTCAGAATGGCACAATCCCATCCAATGATGGAAGACTCTCAGCTCACAATGAGGAGAGATTTCTGCACTTATATCTGACATGGGAGGAACTAAATACTTTAGCCATGAACAGAATGGCCCTGCCCTTACATCTAACCTGCTCGTCAGAATGGCACAATCCCATCCAATGATGGAAGACTCTCAGCTCACAATGAGGAGAGATTTCTGCACTTATATCTGACATGGAAGGAACTAAATCCTCTCACCATGACGGAATGGCTCAGCCCTTACATCTGACCATGGAAGGAACCATTCCTCTCACCATGTCAGAATGGCTCAGGGTCTCATCACTGTCTCTGGGGGAAGCCTCAATCTGGAGAACACCAAGTCTCTCTCTGAAGTACTCAAACTTCAGCCTAGCCAATGGCTTTGTCAATACATCAGCTATATGTTCCTCCGTCACAACATACAGGAGCTTCACAGCTCCTCTCTGCACCATATCCCTGATATAGTGATATTTGATCTTTATGTGTTTCGACCTGTCATGAAACACTGGGTTCTCGGAAAGCTTCACACAACTCTGGTTATCACAGAAGATACCAGTAGTCTCCAACGGGAGATCAAATAACTCAGATAGTAGCTTCCGTAGCCATACTGCCTCACAACTAGCTGAACAAGCTGCGACATACTCTGCTTCAGCTGTACTCAGTGCCACACAGGATTGCTTCCTGCTAAACCAAGAGATCACACCTGATCCCATACTGAAGCAACATCCCGAAGTACTCTTCCTATCGATGGCACTGCCTGCCCAATATGAATCAACATAACCCTCCAGGTTAATCTTCTGATTCGCACCATACTTGAGCCCATAATCAACTGTACCCCTGCATGCTTTGCAACCATCAGGTGGACATGTCTCAATGTGTTCACAGCAAAGCAAATATTTGGTTTCAGGTACATCAAGGACCCAATCATCTGACGATACACTATAGCATCAACCAACTCTGAAGAAGCATTACTCAATAGCTTCATGTTCAATGCCATAGGTGTAGCCATAGCCTTGTAGTCCATCATCCTGAACCTCTTCAGGATCTCTACTACTTACTTCCCTTGTCCAAGGAAGATTCCACCTGTACTCTGCCACACCTCCATGCCTAGAACAATAGTGCATCGACACATAACAGGAGCATCACTGGTCTTCTGCTTTCAACCTTGAAGCAAAGGTTGGAATATGCTTTACTCTCAGTAAAGCTTAGAGTCATTAGTAATGTGTCCATCTTTTCCTACCATGTCGAACCTTAGGATCTTCTGCAGTCACTCCCTCTAAAGCGGAGCATCATACTCCCTCTGTCTTCCGTACTCTATGCACTGAAACATTCTGTACTGGAGTGACAAGTAGTATCCATCTAGGATCACTGGATACTAAGATCCTCTATCTTGAACTTCTTCAAAAGTTCATCTTGCACCCATCTGTGAGCTTGTCATCCTCTATCAACCTTGTAGCAAAGGTTAAGATATTCATCAAGCTCATCATGTATGTGTTATCCCATGGGTGTCTTCTGAACTCGTACAAGGCCTTCTTTCATTTGCACACATGATTATGCATGTCATGTGACTTCACTTCTATTAGCTATAAATGTTTCTTCGTAGACTATGCCTTCTCTTCGTGAGAAGCCTCATGCTACGAATCTTGCTTTGTATCCCACGATGTTTCCATCTACTGCATGATGGAACTATGAACTTCTCTTCAGGTCTCGATACTATGCCCTGACATCATTCTTCTTGAACTAGAAGGTTCTGCATCAATGATGTCATTGTACTCATCATATTATTCTTTGACTTTGAACTATCGTCACTTGTTCTTCGAAACAAGTCTTCATTCTTCTTTTCTTGTAGGAGTTTATGTATGCGATATTTCCTACAAGTCAAATATTTATTTGTTTCGAGGGTAGACTCCTTCTTGAGCCTTCAGCTTCATCGTCTTCTTCATTCATAATAGCATCGTTTCTTATCCAAATGCTGAGGTGGATAAGAAGTTCTTCAAGAGTTGAGATATTCAAATTCCTCATTGCTTGAGGGATCTTCTTTGGATGATGAGAGCTTGATCTTCAGTTTCTTCCATCTCCCCTTCTCTTCTTATGAATCAAGCTTCTTCTTCTTGTTGAAATGTAATCACTTCCTTCTGGAACACATTCCTTGAATGAATGAATTCCATGATCCTGGGAGGCCATTCAAGGTGGCCATCACCACTTCTGCATTTTTCACCGCTTCTTTTACCGCTTCAAGTTGATCTTTGATTTGAGAGACTCTTATGGCTGCATGGTCTCTACATTCTGGATCTTCACATTCTTCAACTAGTTTCTTTAGGTCATATTCTGATTTTGTTCTTCCCTTCAAATAGCTTGAAATTCAGGAAGACCTTCGACAGCTTTGCTTACAATAGGTAGTGCTCTGTAATGCACATGTACAAGCCTTCTATTCCAAAGCTCATTTGGCTCTACTATGTCATGGATCAAGGCTTGTTTTGGATGGCCCTTCAATTTGTACAAGCCTCCTACCGCATCATCGATAGTCTTTCCTTTTGGCTACATGATGACTTGACCGTCTATGAATGCAATCCGCATTCCTTTTACATCAATGCTGAAACAAAAAATACTTCTTTCATTGTTAGAGACTTACCAAAGTCTAGCTTGTATGAAGATTCCCCACTACCTTTTATTGGATATTGGTATTCATCTCCTAGTTTCACCTTGTGAGGGGATTCATGTTCTGACAGTCTCACAAAGTATTCCTTGAATCTCGTCATATGTTTGTAAGCCCCACTGTCTATAAGCCAATCATCACTTCCATGAGTAATGTTATCTATGAGAGCTGATATCAGAACATATTCATCCTCACTTGAGGAATCTTCACTTTCATATCTATATCTCTTTCTAGATGGTTCATCATCCTCTGCAGCATGAGCATGATGTCCTCTTTGGCCTCGTCTCCCTCTGAGACTGGAACCTCTATACTCATGTAGGTGTCCAACCCTTTTTCTTTAGAGAGATCATATACTTCCATGCTTGGAATTTGTCAACTTCCCCAAGCTTGTCACCAAGCTGATGTGATATGTCATATTGAAATAAGAAGCTCAAATGGAATTAGCAAAGAATTAGATCTTACCGATTTGAGGTGTCCGTCCTTGTCCTGGAGTTTGCTGATCTAGGGTTTGTCACAGAAACCCTAATTTTCAAAACTTGGAATCTTTCAGATATGATTGGATGAACAGATAGATCTCTTCAAATGGAGCTGTCCAATGTACTCCTTTTCTAAAAACAGTGGAGGGAAGCTCCTGGAACAGGAAGCCCTAATTTTCTGATTTCTTCTGCAGAAATGCCTGTTACTGTTTCTGTGATATCTCCGACATTACTGCTCCTCTGAGTCTGAAATTTCTTAATGAAGTAACCTCGCATGTCCCTGATCCAACAACATAGGTTTCATCAGAATTGGTTTCACCATTTGGGATTTATGATCCTTTTCCCAAGGTGACTTGTTACAGGACTATTTAGAACAGCGAAGTTGTACGGCATGCCATGTGTCACTGGTTCATCTTCTGAGTCTGATATTCGGACCACAAAAATTAAAGTCCGTGCCCTTTCTATAAAATCTTCAGGAATTCCATTTGGACCTCTGTAGCCGAATATATTACAGATCTCCCCAGGTGACCTGTTTATGGATGATTTCTGGAAGAGGCTGGAACCCTAACGTGGAGAGATCATATCTCCCAGAATATAGCGAATATGAGGCTGATCTTATGAAAAAATGTTCATCAGGATTTTATATTCGGCCCTTGCAATTTTCAGCATCTGAGAATCTGCCAATATCGGAATGTAGCGACTGTACCAAAACTTAGCAGTTTTAGTATTTAGGGTTTCTCCTAGCTCAGGGTCAAACTAGGGTTTGACTTTCCCGGAGTTTCACCCAACCAAATTTATTGATCCAGGTCTCTAAATTTCGGTTTTGATGAGGAGAAAAATCGTATTCTGGTCTCACTCAAAAATTCCTCTTCTGTAGAAAGCCCTAATTTCCGCATCGAAACTGAAAATGCTTGAAATTGAATTCCGCATCGACAGAAAGATGCACCCTTCAATGGAGAGTCATCCTAGCATACTTGTGCTGGAAATATGTGGAGGAAGATCTGAAAACTAGGAATCCCTAATTCCTGTAGCTGCACAATGTCTTATTCTCAGGTTAGCTCTGATACCATGTTAGTTTTTCAACATTTAAGCTAGCATTATGATAAGATCTTTTCACTGAGAGAATAACAAGTACAGCAATCACATAAGCATATCACAAGAGAAAAGAGACACAAAGATTTTAGGAGGGGAAACCATAAATGGAGAAAACCCCTCAACTTCCTCTAAGATAGTATCACCACAAGATGTGATCCCAAAACAATAAGATGACCTCCCAACACAATAGCAGCCTTCTGTCTTCTGTCAAGCCAAAGTATTTCCTTCTCCAAAGGTGTGCCACACTTGAGAGAGCAAGTGATGTAATTCACAAGTGACAAATAGAGAGACTCACCCTCTCTATTTATATTAGCTCGTTCACTTGAATTACCATTTCACACATAGGATCGACCTAATAATTATTACTCGAGCCTACACCTTAATTAGTGTATAATAACTCAAGTGCCCCTAAACTGTGGGGACTTACCTAATGACTTCATATGACTTGTTTACATTATTAATCCTCCCGATCGGAACATCGGGGCATGACCACATGACTCAAATACATAATAGAAACATCCCGGAATAAACATCGGGTTACAATACATAGGATACATAGAAGAATACATTCCGAAGTTACATATACATCAACAATAAGGCTGGAGTCATCGCAACGCAAGAAGAAGGTCACGCGACGTGCAGAGAAAGAGGCCTCGCGGCCAGCAGAGCTTCGAGTCGCAAGTAGGATCGCCACAAGAACCTGGTCCAAGACGCTTGAGTCCTTGGCCAACCCATTAGAATCACTTCGGGTGAGACTTCAGACCGCTTCGCGGTCTGTCGCCGAAAGGGCCAGTGAGCTAGGGGTGTTGTTGGTTAAATACCGTAAACCCGGGTCTGCCCACGATAGCCAACAAATGGTTCCGTTGCCGGTTTTGAACAAACTGAGCACTGATGTTCTGGTGGCGCCCTACTAGAGATGAACTCAATGAGTGGGTTTGGTCTAACCTGAAAGAGTTTTCTGAATGAGAGAACAGGAGCCCTAAACTGAACACAGATGCCTGGTTACAAAAACATATCATTACAGACATCCATGCGATATTTTTTTCAACCTTTGGAAACGAGCTTTATGATTGGTTAGCAAAGCTAACTGATACATGCATATTCAAAAAGAAAAGAGACATTGTCTAGACACCGGAGCTGATTCAGACCATGGAGAACCTTGATAATCCCCTCACAAGGGCAATAGACTTCTGGCTTGCGAGTGTGCTAGGAGGCTTCGTCACAGAGTTTCAGTTGACCAGACGAAAAGCTTCAGTGAGGCTGAGCGCTACTTCTTCAAAAGATATCGTGGTAAGTACCTAAGATCTTTAAACTTGTCCATTAAGATGCTATTACATGAAAAAGGAACAATGGATCTAGTTTCAGATGAATAAGTAGAAATAGTAATGTCACAAGAGTTTGAAAGTGATTTTGATGACATTGGAAGAACACGAAGTGGAAAGAAGTATAAAGTAGATTTCAGATCTCCAATATTTGAGGGTAGTTCAGATAGTACCAGACAGCAGAGTCATAGTACCATAGAAGGAATAGAGGGGGGTATCCCTTACCACCCTTACACCCCACAGAAACAGACCGGAACTCAGAACAATCCCGTAGGAACTCCATCCAGTAGCTCGCAGACAGTACCTACCACCGCTACATCACCTTCACCTACACCGTCGAGTGGTAGTAACACAGTAAATCAACATCCACCGCGTAGAAATAGAATGGGGGATGATATGAAGTTTCCTATATTTAAGGGAACAGGGGAAGAAGACCCAGAGCAGCACTAGTTTTTATGTGAAGCCATGTGGACCATTAAAACCATCAATGATGATAATATTAAACTTGCACAGCTGGTCACCACACTCAGAGATCGCGCCTTAACATGGTACATCAAGTATACCATAGTACCCAGAACACTTTCCCAGGTCAAGACCGCCATGATTAAAGAGTTTAAGAAACCTAAGTCTAAGTCACAGTGTATTACAGAAATCAAAGACATCAAGCAGCTACCTACAAAGTCGGTGTGGGACTTTGATCAGAAATTCAAAGACCTTATCGACCAAGTCAGTTTTGATTTCGTGCCGGAGCAGCATAAGGAATGGTTTATTGCAGCACTGCTCGCTCACATTAGACTGCCGTTAATGCAGCAGAAACTCCAGACGCAGGATGACGCGTTGGAGATGGCGATGAAACTAGAGGATTCACCTCTAACTGAGAGCAGTACAGGCATGGAAACTTTACAGAACCAGTTGGCTAATCTTACATTATAGTTGCATGAGCTGAAGAAAGGGAAAGAAGTTGCGCAAGAGATATGGTGCGTAAAATGTAAAGCACAGGGCCATAGTAAAGACAATTGTCTGGTCTTTGTAGAATATATAGCAACAGGGGCTCCTAATCCCTTACCATAGACCCATGGACCGTGGTGTTAAATATGCAAAACACGAGGACATCTACCTCACCAGTGCCCCTTATTTCAGAAGTACGTGCAGACACCTAAGAACCTATATTGCGTCTTCTGCAAGTCTATGGGCCATGATCAACACGATTGCAGAGCCTATGATATGATGGTTGGAGAAAAGAAAGACTTGTATAGAGTTCAGTCAAAGACACAGTGTCCAGTAGTAGCACCACAGCCTGATCCGACTTACGGTGGCCATGGAGGAGGATTCAGAGGACGAGGCCGTGGAGGAGGCTTTGCACGAGGAGAAGGCTTCGACAGAGGAGAAGGTTTTGGCCGTGGTCGCGGCCCAATTACTTGTTATAACTGCGGAGTTGTAGGACACTATGCTAGGGACTGTCAGAGCCCCACTACCACTTGTAACTACTACAAATCTGATGATCATACTATAGAGGAGTGTCCTACCTTGATAGCTAAGATCAGAGAAACTAAGCCAGCAGTACACCAGAACATCCAGCTTATTGCTGCTGAGCAGGAAGAGCCAGAACCAAGAGTCAATATTGTGACTCGTAGCAGTGTTTCTACCAGTGGGACATCGCAGGAGATGGAAAAGAACACAGGACAGCAGTGGGTGCGCAGAGCTCCTAGTAAAGCAACACCACTCGACCTGCAGAAGAATAAACAGACATTTCATGAAGCCAAGGCTTTCTTTGATGAACCTACACAATCAGGATCGTAGGTACCACCGTCTATGGGCGTACCGCAACAAGCACCTTGTGGCGATAGACTTGTACAGACACCGCAGGCTACCACATCAGGAAGATGTGATGAGGACGAGATGACAGGAAGTGTACATTCATTCCTGCGGAGTTGTCTAAAACTTGTAAGAAATGAGCAAGCTATCACAGAAATTCAGCGCATTATAGATCAGTGTCAGCCATCTTCTTCCATGAGCAGTACACAGTGTGCTCTTCATAATATTACAGGACATACAAGAACGGGAAGAGAGATGCGACTTACAGCGCAGGTGGGAGAATTTGAAATGGATGAGGTAATCCTAGATCTAGGATCGGACGTAAATGTTCTGACTAAGAAGACATGGGAACAGATGGGTAGCCCTAAGTTATTCAGATCACCTATCCACCTGAGATTAGCTAACCAGCAGTGAGTATCACCTCTGGGTCGGCTACCGCAGGTGCCAGTTGAAATCGACGGAGTTCGCAGCTTTGCAGAATTTGAAGTTATAGAAATCATTGGCGGCAGTTAACCGTATCCAGCACTACTAGGCATTGATTGGGCGATCAATAACATGGCTGTTATCGACCTAAAGAGAAGACAAATGACATTTGAGGATGCGCAGATCCGGGTCATCGCACCGTTGGATCCTTTCCAGGGTCCTACATATATTGAACCTATCCGAGCAAAGGAGGAGGCACGTAACATGGAGAGTCTCTATCAGATGACCACAAACCAGAGCGACTATGTCAATCCAACGAAATATGGGAACATTAGTTGGCGATGCGACAACTCATGCGCATCGGATTCAGATGTTGGCCTAGAAAACTGGCAGAACAGACTTCACGAAGTCTCGGGGCGCAGGTGCGCGTACTTGACTAAGTCACTGCGATGGATTGGCGCAGAGATCAATGAGATTCCATCATATCATGGTCTGACAGATATCCAGGACTTCCTTGAGCAGTTTGAGCAACAGATTCCTTACGAGTAGAGGATCATAGCTATGGACCTCGCAGTACGAGCCACACCTGCAAGATGGTGGTACGTGCATAAAGAGAACATTGCATCATGGAATGATATTAAAAGATTGATGGTGATCAGATTTTCTGTCGACAGAGAGTATGTCCCACAGAAGTACATAGGAGAGAGTGACCCCAAGTCACACATTCAGACATGCAAACAGAATTGGTCGGACATTCTCGAGGATGAATGGGTTCACCGATTCATTCATACTTTGGACACAGTTCCAAGGAACTGGTATACAGAGACTGAATTGCGCAAGGGAACAACAACATGGCCACTTATGATAGATAGCTTTCTACTCACCTTCGCTTTTGAATCTGAGTATCCAGGTGTTGATCAGGCCCTACAAGTAATAAAGAGCAAGATATTTGAAGACTGTACCATATCAGTGCCAGCTCAACCTAAGTGGGCTACCCAGCTAGAAGAGGCGTTAGAGTGTTATAATTTTACATCAGAACTAGAGGAGGTGGATGAAGACCCTTGCAACACCAACATTCCAGAGTCAGAAGGGACTCGTGATGTTGAGGGACCATAGTTAGAGATCCCAGCAATCACAGAGCCCATCAAGATTAAGAAGATAAATATTGGCACAGACACAGAACCTAAGTTTGCCTCTATTGGATATTATTGGAGTGATGAGACAGTCGGACAGATTGCAGATTTGTTACATGACTATCAGGACCTATTTCCCACCAAGTTCATAGAGATGAAGGGAATAGTTGGCGACCTGGGAGTCATGAAGATATCATTGAAGGAGGATGCTAGACCAGTCAAGCAGTGCCCATATAGATTGAATCCACGCTACAAAGAAAAATTAAAGGAAAAAATCGATGAGATGCTAGCAGCAGGCATCATTGAGCCGGCAGAAGAAAGATAATGGGTTAGCCCCATGGTCATGCAAGAGAATAAAACCAAAGGGGACATCAGGATCTGTGTCGATCTGCACAAGCTCAACGATGCATCGCTTCATGATCCATTTCCGACACCGTTCACTGATGAGGTATTAGACAATGTGGAAGGACAGGAGGTCTACTCCTTCACCGATGGCTTTTCAGGCTACCATCAGATCAGAATACATCTAGAAGATCGATCCAAGACCACCTTTGCAACAGAATGGGGCTCGTTCCAGTAAATAGTAATGCCCTTTGGTCTTAAGAATGCACCAGCTATATTTTCTAGAGTAGTAGCTGTTGTATTTAAAGAATACATCCATAAATTCCTAGAAGTATATTTTGATGATTGGACTATATTTGGACTAATCGACAAGCACATAGGAGACTTAAGACTGATGTTAGAGAAATGTAGGCAGTACCATTCGGTATTTTGTTGGGTCACATTGTTTGCAGACAAGGCTTGATGGTAGATCCCGCAAAGATTGCCATCATTGTAAATATTCCAGCACCCAACTCAGTCAAGCAAATGAGGACAGTACTTGGTCATACCGGGTACTATAGAAAGTTCATCAAGGGCTACGCAAAGATTACAGCACCAATGGAGAAATTGCTAAAGAAAGATGTAAAATTCCTATGGAATGAGGAATGTCAGCAGAGTCTAAACACACTTAAAGAGAAGATGGTTACAGCACCCATCCTAGTATTTCCAGACTGGACTAAGACATTTCATGTACATGTGGATGCATTAGGCATCACACTAGGGGTTGTCTTAACTCAACCAAGAGAAGGGTACATTGACCATCCTATCGCATATTCCAGTAGAAAGCTATCGACAGCAGAAAAGAACTAAACCACAATAGAAAGAGAAGGCATAGCTATGGTGTACGCACTGCAAAAGTTCAGGCACTACCTATTGGGTGCCCTGTTCAAGATGTTTACTGACCATTCTGCCTTGAAGTATCTCGTCAATAAGCCAGTGTTAGGGGGGAGAATCTGTCGATGGTTACTCCTCTTTCAGGAGTATGATTTTGAAATCATTGTGAAACCAGGAAGACTGAATGTCAGACCTGATCATCTATTGTGGATAGACTCAGGAGAAGAGCCAAGTAACCTAGATGACAATCTGCCAGATGCGTCGTTGTTTTCTATCCAGATCATAGATGATTACTATGCCAATATTATTCAATTTCTCACTACAGGAGTAGCACCTGATGAGTTTACTAAGCAGCAAAAGAAGCAGTTGGTTGTTAAAGTAGCAGAATTCACCCTCATCACAGGACACCTATACAAGTTAGGTCCGGATGAATTTTTTCGCAGATGTGTGATGCCACACGAAAAAGACGCTATTATCAGAGAGGCACATTCAAGAACCGCAGGAGGTCATTTCGAAGGAAATACGACTGCACAGAAAATCCTGGAGGCAGGATTATGGTGGCCTACGTTGCATAAAGACACCAAGGACTTTTGTAGATGCTGCGATATCTGCCAGAGGGTAGGAAAACCCTCGCGACGCGATGAAATGCCGCTGCGACCGCAAGTCACGCTGCGCGCATTTGACAAATGGGCTATAGACTTTTTGGGTCCTATCAACCCACCAAGAAAGCGCACTGGTGCGAGATATATTATCACTGGAACAGAGTACCTCACCAGATGGGCAGAGGCCAAAGCAGTAAGAAATTGTGCTGCTGCTACAGCCGCACAGTTCCTTTTTGAAAACATCATCAGTATATTTGGATGCCCAGTAATTTTCATGAACGATCAAGGCACACATTTCTTGAACCACGCCATTGAGGCCTTGACAAAAGAATTCCAGATTCAGCACCATAAGAGCACTCCCTACCACCCACAGGCTAATGGTACGGTGGAGGCCTTTAACAAGATTTTAGAAAATGCACTTACCAAGATCTGCAACAGCCAAAGGAATGATTGGGACCTTAGAGTTAACGTTGTATTATGGGCGTATAGGACCACATGCAAGAAACTTATGGGACACACACCTTTCAGCTTGGTGTATGGACAGGAGGTTGTTATGCCTATGGAGTAATTCTTCCCAGTTTAAGAATCACTCAGATTATCGGGATGACTGATACAGACACAGTGGAGGAAAGGCTAGCACAGCTGCTTGCCTTAGAAGAAGACAGATTCATCGTTGGATTCCATCAGAAAGTGCAAAAGGAACGAGAAAAAGCTTGGCACGACAGACACATTAAGAGTAAGACTTTCCAGATCGGAGACCTAGTGCTCCTCTATGACAACAACTTCATTAAGTTTCCTGGAAAGTTCAAGATGCATTGGCTGGGGCCATATCAGATACAGCAATTCACAGAGGGAGGTGTCATTCAGCTCAGCCAGCTGAATGGGGAGCTTCTTCCCACATGGATTAATGGCAGTAGGCTTAAGCTCTATAGTGATAGCCACACCACCACTCAGCCCTAGCTTAACCAGTTTATGGTGGGGCAGATGTCCAGTGTAGTTGAAAGGAGGCATCGCACCGGGAATCAGTCTACACCGGCAGGTATTCTGAGTCTGAGGAATCGCATAAGGTCGGTTCAATTTTGCGCAAGTCATCAGTGGCTTGCGGGGAAAAAAAAGGGGGGGAACTTAAGTATTAATTTACACAGGTGATGCGGAGTCGCATCGCGGCAGTGCGATGTTTCCCTGTGCCATGTAACCATTTTGCAAGGAAGCAGAGGGCTATTCAAGTCACCTTCTGACTAGCAGTTAATGAGGAAATGACCGGTACATCTTACCGTAGATTTGGCAGCAGTATAATCAATTTTTCTAGATTTAGTAAATATTTGACGAGACCGGCTCCTGTACACACACTTTGAGGGAAATTAGATCGGATTTCCGCATTTATTAAGGATCAGATGACGGGTGTGGTCTTGTCTAGGCATTTATTACGACCGACAGGTTCAGTGTAGATGACCGTTGCGTCCGGGATTATCGTATTGGGCATAAAAGTAGAAAGTACTCAATTGGGACAGTTATGTTTGCAGAAAAACCGAGAGCTATAGATTAAGTTGTTAAGAATCCCTTGTGAAGAGCTAAGTTTGTTACAGAGTGCTGTGATTCCCAAAGTTTGAATCCATTGCATTCCTAGCAGATTCTGCTAAGATGGTTCTGTGCGAGGACGAACCTTTAGAAGACATGCCGAGACGCTTCAACCCTGGTGGCCGTAGGTCCGCTATGAGGACGCTGCCCAGGGTTGTGAAATTAGGTACATCACAGGTCAGACAGCCGTTAAGGATGAAGATTCAAGCGCCGAAAGTAGAAGTTGTCACCAAAGTCTTTGCTAAGGAGAAGAAGAACGCCAAGCCGATCATTGAAGATAAGAAAGCAGAGCAGAAGAATGATGAGAAGAAATCTCCCGCCAGGAGGAAAGTAAAAATGAGAAAAAGAAAGCAACGGGAGAAGGAAGATGACCCATCTCATCAGCTAAGAGCAGAACAAGAGGTTCCAGAGCTCGAGAATGAAAATATGCGGAACCAGAGTCATGCGAATACCTGGAGCGAGTTGTTGAGAAGAAAAGTGAAAGGGAAAACAAATCGAGCAAGCAGAACTTCAAGATGCAGACAAAGGCTTGTTCTCGGAGCGGAATTCATGGTTTGTATCTCTTTCATATAGAGGGCTCTAGACTGAATGAAATGTTTGAGAAGGCTAGAAGATACAGATTTTCCTTGTGGTAAAAGTTCTAACCCAAATA
>LPNX010535084.1:28241-69947 GCA_001517045.1 Pseudotsuga menziesii | reverse complement strand
GAGCAACGAGGCTGAAGCATTGAAGATGAAGGACAGAAAAGCGAAGCGGTGCACAGTACCCATGATCAGCGCCGGGAAGCATGGAAGACTGCAGAGAGCTATGGTGTGACGGAAAGTGGCTACCTCAAGTACAGATATGTCGATTATTGCTAATTAGTGTTTGGGTTACTGTTGGGATAGGCCCACAGTGTTGTAATGGAAAGACCTTTGGGATGCCTATAAAGGGATATATTTTGTATTGTAAAAGGGTTGGTTGGTAGGTTGGTTGGTTGGTACTTTGGTTGGTAGGTTGGTTGGTTGGTAGGTTGGTTGGTTGGTAGGTTGGTTGGTTGGTTGGTTGGTTGGTCGGTTAGATAGTTAGATAGTTGTTGGATGATATAGATAATAGAAGTAACATAGACTGTTGTAAAAGCCAAGCTCTGGTTCTGTTATTAGCGGTAGCAATCTTACTGTAACCAGTAGCTGGCTTATTAAGCATGCATGTAACGATCCGCAAGAATCGACGGAGAGGGAAGAGTATATTGTAGGAGTGCAATATAGAGAAGAAAAGATATCTAAGAGAGAAGATCTTGAGCTGCACATGCGGTGCAGCAGAACTGTGTTTTACCTTCCCCTTAGCTATAATAAAAACACAGTTCTGTGGACGTAACTTCCATCCTGGAGGTGAACCACGTTAAAATTGAGTGTTATGTGATGGACTTATGTGTTATGTTTACTTGTGCATTTATCAGTCAATTCATGGACTTTGTTTACAGTTTAATGAATGAATGTGTTAATCAGTTTATAGCAATATAGAAGGATAAACATAAGTTGAAGTCTTTGGCATGTTGTATGTGGGTTCATTTATGCTTTGCATGAAACAGTCACTAGTCACAGTGTTAAATAGCCTATCACGTTGAGTCTTGCAAGTCGACATGAACCACGCTAAGTGCGCTAAGCCACGGGAGTAGGGTATCGCAGGGAGGCGATATCGCACCGGCAGAGGAGATGTGGTGCACGATACCATAGGTTAAGGACTTAGCGTTGGAAGGAAGTTACGTGTTTCCTGGTGCGTGGAGATGCGATAAGGCTGGAGTCATCGTGACGCAAGCAAAAGGTCACGCGATGCGCAGAGAAAGAGGCCTCGCAGCCAACAGAGCTTCGAGTCACAAGTAGGATCGCCACAGAACCTGGTCCAAGATGCTTGAGTCCTTGGCCAACCCATTAGAATCACTTTGAGTGAGACTTCAGGCTGCTTCGTGGTCTGTCGCTGAAAGGGCCACTGAGCTAGGAGTGTTATTGGTTAAATACCGTAAACTCAGGTCTGCCCACGATAGCCAACACAATATTTTAAGATGGATCATGAAGGAACTTGCAAAGGATGTGCAAGAGGAAATGATATCAAGAATCCATTTCGAAAGAGTGAAGCAAGAACTAAAGGTACATTGGAATTAATTCATTCTGATGTATGTGGATGAACTCCCTCCACATATTTAAGTGGATATGAATACTATGTTGCATTTATTGATGACTATTCAAGAAATACATGGATATACTTCTTGAAAACAAAGAATGACGTTGCTAGCACTCAGAATGTAGCCAACATTGTGGAAGGTAAATCCCAAGGTAACAGAAAAAGCACTTTAAGAAAGGGATATGGCTTCTTCCTTTGTAGAGAGGGGTCTCTCACAGTTTTTTAACAGGGCCATATATAGAATGAAATAAACTTTTGGATTAAATTGTGGTTGAAACAAGGCAAGCAAATTATGGGATATGGATTCATAAACATCCATGAATTATAGAACAGTTTGCAGGTGGACATACACAAAGGAAAAGTAGCACTTAGTTACAGTTAAATAGCAGTTTGTCTGGTGATAAAGAAAGAACAAGAATAGTCCATTAACACATAGCACCTAAAAGATGAATTCTGAATCAATTTTGGAAAGAAATATTTGGTGAATACCTAAAACAATATCCTGAGCATAACAATATGAATTTTGATCTATTATACACTTATTCTAGATATAAAGCACACACAATGGTGAGTTTAACAGGAAAAACATGCACAGGGAAAAGGATATAATAAATTATAACTACAAATTACTCAGGAATCTCTACAACAAAAAACCAACATTCAGCTCTGTAATTGTATTATTGATAGATAAAAAAATGCATAACACAAAATTCTCACGGGTTCCAACCCCGTATTCGTCTATTGAGGATATATTTATAGTGTCCTAGGATCCTGAGGCCAACCTCAAAATGGAGCAAAAAAAGTTACAGTATGATACTGAAAATCTAAACAAAATGATGACCTGGTAGATCCACCATGATCATGATCCAAACAGACAAGCATGCAAGGTCATGCATGATGGATTAGTTGGATAATTTGGATAGCAAGGACTGAAGCTTTCTTGCTGAAAATGACAATTCAGAAGATATTCGAGCGGTCTACAACAACTTCATTCGTGTCTGCACTTTCACCTGCGAAAACAATTCTCGACCATTTATCTTTACCTGCTTAAACATTGGTCGTCCGATGATGTGGATATTTAAGATTTCATAGATCTGAAAGGTTGATTTATCCATGCTAGTTGGATCAGTGGAATCTACCATGACCGTAGATCTGATCTTCTTAAAATATAAACCGTCAAACCATGTCGATATTTAATCCATTCCACAAATTTGAAAAGTTAATTTCTCTAAGCATGTTGGATCAGTGGAATTTATCTCCGCCATAGATCTAGACCGACCTTGATATGAGCCATCGAAACCTACAGACCCTTTAAACAATTCTGCAAATTTGGAAAGTTATTTTCTTCGTGCAAGTTATATCAACAAAATAAATCCCCACCATGGATCTAAGATAAGGGATGATCTAGACTATTCAAGGTTGCGAGGTCTACCTATTTTTGCATATCAGGAACTCTAGTTAACTCATGCACATGTACACTTCTTCTACACCGTCGATCTCTGTTGGATTCATTTTCATCCGTTGATTTGAGATGAAGTTGCGGGCTGCGGAAAACGGAAGGCAGGATCTCGACTTTTCATAACTAAGAATTCATATTTTCGCATTTTTGCTTCTGCTCCTTTCTTTCTGCACTGATGATCTATGTAGAAAATCCCTGAGCCATAGATCTGGTGGATCACTGAATTCAGGAATTAGGACTTGAACTTTCTGCAAAGTTCGATTTTGATATTTCCGCTCCCAACTTCCCGCTTTTGCCTTTTCTTTCTAGTCTTGGCTTCTTGCTTCCACCTTTTCTTTTTGCACCATTGATAAGTGCGGGGTTTTTCTGAACCATTGGATATTGATCGTGGAAATCAGAAATCAGGATTCTAATTCTCAAAATTTATTTTCCTTTTCCTCCCCTCTACCCATTTTTCTTTTGGCACTACCGATTTGTGCGGGATCTCTATGAATCGTAAATCTTACGGATCGCAGAAATCAGAAGTTCAACTTTTTCACGACCAAATTCTTTGTATTTCTATTTTTTTATTTCTTCCCTTTATGTTCTTCTGCACCATTGATCTATGTAGGAATTTTTATGATCATGGATCTAACTAATCGTGGAAGGTGGAAGTTCAACCTTATATACCCGAAAACTTTGGGTTTACGTTTTCCACCCTTTGCACCTTTCTGCGTCGTTGATATTTGCTCATGTGCCCTGAGCTGTTGATCTTTCATATTGTAGAAAGAGGGAGGATAAAGTTCTAACTCTCTATGATCGAACCTTTTGTATCTTCTGCTTTTTTTATCTATGCCCTTTCTGTTCTTCTGCACCATTGATATGAGCGGGATCGATCTGAGTCGTCAGATCTTGCACTGTGGAAAGCAAAAGTAGGGCTTTACCATTTTCACCAATACATTTTATCCTTTCCCACACACCCGCTCCCAACTTTCCTTGGGAGGAAATGAATTTTGGCCTTTGATCTTTTGCGCTTCGCATCTAAGCCGTCTATTTCTTGTCAACATTCAGCAAAGGGGCGATTTCTTCGTTTACATGCATTTGAAGGTCAAAAATCAGAATTTCTTTAATTATTTGGCATTCTTAACCTAGAAATGTCCCTTCAAACACCTGCACATCCTCATCAATAGTATTTAAGGTTATATGATATGAAAATTTTACAAACCTTATTCCAACATATTAGTCAAATCTCTTACCAATTACTTAGCCCAGAAATGGTGCTAACAACTGGCTCCAACTTGGGATGTTATCATCCCTGCGAGGTAGCAAAGAATCCCGTAGACCATGTGCCAAATCCATTGGGCGGCTCCCAACATTTCAGACATCAGACTTCTTATTTATGTAAGTAAACATAAAAAAAATAGAGACATGCCTACCCCTTTAGATATTAGGGCCTTCTCTTAGGATTCAAATCCTTTGGCTCAAATATGGCAATGATATAAGGGCCTACCCACATGTGATAAAACTTGCCATGTTCATCTTCCCTAGGAAAATCCCACTTCAAAACCAGATCATCCATTTGGAATTGTTGTTCCTTTACCTTCCTATCAAAAGTGTTCCTCATCTTTTCTTGATGTACTTGCACTTTACCGTAGGCTCTGTCCCTCAACTCATTCAACTCTATGATCTGATTTATTGTTCTTTGTACATGATTTGTTTCATCATGTTGTTCCTGCAATAACTTCATGACTGGAAATCCCAAAGAGGATGGAAAAATTACCTCATCTCCTTACACCAACTAGAATGGAGACATCCCAATTGCTCTTTTTGTGTTGATTCTGTCATCCTACAAAGCATATTTCATCTTTGTATGCCAAGATATTTTTTTATCCTCCAACAGCTTCTTAATGATTATCATTAGGCTTTTGTTTGAAGATTCAGCCAGTCCATTGCCCTGTGGATAGTATGCAGTAGAATGATTGAGACTAATATGATACTTGTGACAAAAAATTATCATTTTATTAGATTTAAAAGCAAGAGAATTATCTGTCACAATCCTTTTGGGATAGCCAAATCTATACAAGATATTCTCTTCCAAAAAATCCATAATTACTGTCTCTATGGCCCTTCTTGTAGGTATTTCTTCAATCCACTTAGTGAAGTAGTAAGTTGCTGTTAAGATCCATCTATGATGTCCTGAAGAGTTTGGATTTATTTCCCCAATAAAATCCAGTCCCACTATTGAAAAGGAGCTACTACTGATATAGGAATGAGGGGGAGTGGGACCACTTTTCTATTACCATTAAATGTCTGGCATTGGTGACATGTAGTAGTCTCCTTCTAAACATATGAAAACATTGAAGGCTAGTAGAAACCAGCCCTCTTAATCTTGTTTACTTTCACCTTCCATGAATGATTCCACCACAGTCTCCATTGTAAAATTCCTCCATAGTCTGCTTAGCTTCATTTTCCAAGAGGAAATTGAGAAAAACACCACCAGGATATTTCCAATAAAGGTATTGATTTAGAATACAGAACTTGGAAAATTTCAACTTTACTGACCTTGCTCTTGTTTTTCTTAATCCTGTAGGAGCATGTAAATATTTCAAACCATACACAATATCAGAATACCATGGAGACATAGAGAAATCAGGCATTATCTGCACCTCTGCATCAAGCTGATTTGAATGACTGGTAAGAAAATTTAGCTACAAGGATTCACAGTTGGAATTTGTCATCATCTTTTCAAGTCCTTGTCCTTTGGTCACTTTGGTGGGCCTAGTTTCAATGTCATATTCCAGTAACACAGCAATCCATTTTTCTCTTTTTCATTCTAGATCTAGCTGTGCAAGGATGCCTTTCACCACATTACTAGGAACATAAGCAATGATGTGTGAATGAAGAACATAAACTCGAAAATATTTCAAATATTTAATCAGAGAATATTCTTGTTTTTCCATAATTTCATACTTCAAATATCCATCTCTTAACACTTTACTAAAGAAGGCTATAGGTTGTCCAGCATTCTGATTGTTCTTATGTAACAATACTCCATCAATAGTGTGATCAGAAGCATAAGAAAATATCAGAAATTCTTTGCTAAAATATGGACTTACTAGAATTGGTGCTTCTATGATATTCTCTTTAATATCTTTGAAAGACCTCCATTCATCTATTTTACACTTTATCTCATGGTTGTTTTTCAATATGTTAGTGATATTCATTAATATCTCAGCAAAACTAGGAATAAACCTTATCAAGAAATTTACTTGTCCAATGAAGGATTACACTTCATTTTTGCTTCTTGGATCTTCAAATTTTGATATTGCACTGATCCTCTCTGGATCAATATTTATACCATCCCTTGAAATAATGTGCCCTAGCAATTTCCCTTCCTCCAATGCAAAATGTGATCTTTTCGGGTTTCATGATATTCCATACCTTTTACACTTTAGAAAATATTTCTCCAAATGTTTTATATGGTCTCTGTTAGATATTGAATACATTATAAATTCATCCATGTAGAAAACCACAAATTTTTCATTTTCCTCTACAAAAGCAATGTCCATGGCACACTGCAAAGTGGCCCCTGCATTCATTAAACCAAAAGGCATTTTGGAATACATAAATGTAACCCATGGTGCAAACACTTTGGTCTGACTGTATCCCAAGAAACCATCCATAGTTGAAATCCTCTCATGCCCTACCACTTTCTACAAAATATGTTCCATTTTTGGCAAAGGGTAAGTATCCTTCAAAGAGACCTTGTTAAGATTTCTGAAATCTATGCAAAGCCTGATTTCACCATTCTTTTGTCTAACAGGCACCAAATTTGCAACCCATTTGGAAAATCTCAGTCACTATAATCTTGTAATTGAATAATTTTTTAGTTTCCTTCTCCATAATAGAAAGCAACATTGGATTAACTCTTCTCAATTTCTATCTGAAAGGTCTCTCACCAAGTTTTATTGCAATTGTATGTTGTATTATAGAAGTATCATACTCTTTAAGGTATTCATAACTCTGTGCAAATACATACGTGTATCTTTTCATCAAATTAACATATTCTTCTTTTTCTTTGATAGGCAGGTTCTTTGACAGTTTGATGATCCTTGGATTTTCTTCAGTTCCTATATTTTTCTCTTCAATAGCATCATCAACAGGCTTCATTTTTAGGTCTCTAGAAACATCATTTTGATAAAAAAAATATTGTCTAGGTAGATTAGGCCTATGGGGATATGATTAATCTTCAACTGGACTATATCCTTTCCCCCTGGTGAGTTTTTTAACTTTATGTTTTCAGCAATTTCTTCTTCACTCTCTTAAGCATCTTGGAAGGTTTCACAATTATCATTTTCATTATCTAACTAAGTATTCACAAAATCACCAAATAACTCTAGAAATATTTTTATTTGTGTATCATATGTTAGATTTTTATCATTCAAGCTAGCATTATCTTAGGATCTTATCTGAGAGTATAGCATGCACAGCAATAAACACAAGAGACAAGAGACACAATGGATTTTCCTCGGGAAAACCATAAAGGAGAAAACCCCACAACTCCCTTAGAGATAGAATGAGCACCAATGGCAGCAGTAAAACCTAAAAATAGAAAAGATGATCTCCACAACTTATTCTCTCTCTCACACTTAAGAGAGCTTCTCCTCTCTCACTCATGTGCCCCACTGAGTGAGTGTGTGTGTTATAAATAGAGAGGTTCACTCTTGATTTATATTCGTCCATTCACTTAATGTCCACTTTAACATGTCGGTCCCACGTAACAATTACTTACTAGAGCCGGCATCTCTAGGAGAGTCTAATAACCCTAGTGCCCCACAACTGTTGGGACTTTTCCCTCTAATCAACAAGGAGGGTTAACCTTGACACAAATGTGGGGACTATTGCCCCAACTTACAATGGAGGGTAAACCTCAATGACTTTACATGACTTGTTTACTTTATTGAATCTCCTGATCGGAACATCGGGGCATGACATGACTTAATTACATTATAGATACTTCCCGGAATAAAAATCGGGGTACAATACATAAGATATACAAGTGAATACATTCTAAATTTACAAATACGTCAACACTCCCTCTTAACTAGGAAGTTATTCTCTCGACACAATTTATCAGCACAAGTGTTCTTCTCTGTATCATATGGATTATTATCAAGTCATGTTTGTCTTCAAGTCATCTTCATCTTCAAGTCATCTTCATTGTCAAGTCATTTTCATCGTCAAGTCATCTTCATTGTCAAGTCATCTTCATCAAGTTTGGATCGTCACTGGATCATTGAGTTTGGATCATCAATTGATATGGATCGTCACTACTGGATCATCATCAAGTCTAGATCATCACCGTTGGATCATCATCAAGTCTGGATCATCACTTGATCTAGATCATCATTAAAGTTGTATCATCATTGAATAATCATCATCATTACTATCTCTGCTATCTCAATAAAATGGTGCTATCCCTTCATTATTCTTGTCATGGGAAGTTCTACAGAGCCAGCCCTTTTTCATGTTGGTTGTAGGCCTAGCATCCATGTAGTTCTTATCCAGTGCTTATATCTAACCCTAAGTCAGAATGGCCTACCCAACACTTATATCTAACCTTATCTTGTCAAAAAGGCACGCCCAACACACACATCTGACCTCATCTTGTTAGAAAGGCCCAGTACTCACATATGACCATGTGTAAACACATCGCACCAGAATGGATCAGCACTTATATCCAACCATGTGTGAACACACCGCATTGGAAGGGCTCTACACTTACATCCGACCATGTGCTAACACACCGCATCGAAAGGGCTCTGCACTTACATCCAACCATGTGCGAACACACCACATCGGAAGGGCACTGCACTTACATCTGACCATGTGTAAACACATCATGCTAGAACACATCGTGACCAGGTGCCTCCATTCCAAGAATGGCATTCAGCACTTACATCTGATCATGTAGGAACCAATCCTACAGTAACATCAGAATAGCTCAACACTCACATATGACATGGAAGGAACCAATCCTCTCACCATGATAGAATGGCTCAGCCCATACATCTAACCATGGAAGGAACCTAATCCTCTCACCATGTTATAATGGCTCACGGACTCATCACTTCCCCTTGGAGGGAACCTCGATCTGGAGAACACCAAGCTTCTCCTTGAAGTACTCAAACTTCACTTTGGCCATTTCTAGCATAGAATCACATTAGGGTTGATTACGTTTAAGGATAACCTGCGAGCTTCGCCAGGACTGATTACATCTGAGGACAACCTACATGTTTGTTTACATCTGAGCAACCTACGAGCTTCACCAGTACTTATGCTCAGACAACTTGTCTCACCGACTATGCTAGAACTCCCTCTTTCGAGAGATCTCAATCTGGATCACATACTGGAGCTTCACTGCTCCTCTCTGCATCATACAAAAATGCAAGTCAGATCAAGCAAATCAAATAGTAGTTTTCAGAAGAAACATACTACCTCCCAAATAGTAAGTGGCAACATCTTTCCCCTTATATGTACTCAATGCCATGCAGGACTCTATCCTACCAAACCAAGAGATCACACTTGATCTCATACTGAAGTACCACCGCGAAGTGCTCTTCCTATCAATGGCATTACCTTCCCAATATGAATCCACATAACCCTCCAGGTTAATCTTCTTATTCACCTCATACTTGAGCCCATAATCAACTCTACCCTTCAGGTACCTAACTGCATGCTTTGCAACCATTGAGTGAACATGTCTCATTGTGTTCACAACAAAGCAAATATCTAGTCTCGTATTTGTCAGGTGCATCAAGGAATAAATCATCTAATGATACATCATGGCATCAACCGAATCTGATGAAGCAACACTCAATAGCTTCAGGTTCGATGCCATAGGTGTGTCCATGGCCTTACAGTCCATCATCCTGAACCTATTTAGGATCTTTACTACATACTTCCCTTGTACACACCTCCATTCCTAGAATGTAGTGCATCATCCCCAAGTCCTTCATCTCAAACTCGACAGCAAGTCTCCTTATTTCAACTTTAATAAGTTCCTCTTTTCAGGAACAATTCATCGACATATAACAAGAGCATCACTGGTCTTCCACCTTCAACCTTGAAGCAAAGTTTGGAATCCTATTTACTCTCAATAAAGCCTAAATTCATCAGTAATTTGTCCATCCTGTCATACCATGTCGAACCTTAGGATCTTCTGTAGTCATTCCCAATGAATCGGAGCATCATTCTCCCTATGTATTTTGTACTCTATGCACTGAAACATTTTGTATCGGAGTGACAAGTAGCTTCCTCTGCTACTAATATTCTATGTATCTATCTAGGATCATTGGATACCAAGATCCTCCATATTGAACTTTTTCAAAAGTTCTTCTTGCACCCATATGTGAGCTTGTCATCCTCTATAGGCTTTCATCTTCAACCTTGTAGCAAAGGTTAATATCTTCATCAAGCTCCTCATGTATGTGTTATCCTATGGGTGTCTTCTGAGCTCGTACAAGGCCTTCTTTCATTTGCACACATGATTCTTCCTGTCATGTGTATTTCTATTGGTTGCAAATGTCTCTTCGTAGTCTATGCCTCATCCTACAAATATTTCCTTGTATCCCATGATGTTTCCATCTACTACACGATGGAACTATGAAATTCTCTCCAGGTCTCTATACTGCATCCTAGACATCATTCTTCTTGAACTGGTACACTCCTTCCCTTTCTTCTTAGCTACTTCTTGGAAGGTTCTTCATCAATGATGTCACTCAACGGTGTTACATAACTGTACTGTGTCTAAGATCTCTTCTTTGAAAGTATCATCATATTATTCTTCATACTGGATTCTTTATTGAACTGTTGTCACTTGTTCTTCGAAACAAGTCTCATCTTTCTTTGCTTGTAGGCAATTTTACGCGATCTTTCCTACAAGTCAAATGCATTAGTTGTATGGTTAGAAACATTGCATAAGGCATATTCATAATGGAAAATTCTTATGCATAAATATATGATCATGCCACTATTTTAGCCAATACAATATTCATCCATATGTCATGGAAACATTTCTAGATTCCTTCCATCTCTACTAGGACAACATTGAGATTGTGCACTAATCCAATATGTCAGCAAAGAGGTTTCATTCTAGATAAGTAGAAATGGAGAGTTGTATAACACCATGAGCTACTTACCCATCACATGCATATTAGTAGTATACTATCATTAATGTAAACATTCTATCATGCATAATACATCAACTGAATATAAACAAATGCATAACAAAACAATATCATGAAATGACAATTGAATACTTGTCTTTATTTGTTTCATGGGTAGACTCCTTATTGAGCCTTTAGCTTCATCATCTTCTTCATTCATAATAGCATCAATTCTTATCCAAATGCTAATATGGATAAGAGGTTCTTCAAGAGTTGAGTTCTTCATATTCCTCATCGCTTAAGGGATCTTCTTTGGATGGTGAGAGCTTGATCTTCCCATCTTATTTTCTCTTATTATGAGTCGAGCTTCTTCTTTTGTGTGCTCTTCCCAAAGTTTGCTGAAATTAATCACTTCTTTATGGAACACATTCCTCGCATGAATGAATACCATGATCCTAGGAGGCCATTCAAGGTGGCTATCAACACTTTTGCACTATCCACTTCTTCTTATATTGCTACAAGTTGTTCTTTGATTTGAGAGACCCTCATAAAGTATGACTGTATGGTCTCTGCATTCTGGATCTTCACATTCTTCAACTGTTTTCTCAAAGTCATATTCTGATTTATGTTCTTCCCTTCAAATAACTTGGTCAAGGAATCAAACATCTCTTTCAGTGTATCTAGGGAAGACACTTATGGTATAAGGTGATCTGTGATTGAATCAGCAATGATCTTCTTGGCCTTGACCAAGTTCTTCTGGTGTAAGGCTTTTAGCCTTCTCTCCCTCTGGAACTGGAACCTCTCTACTTATGTAGGTATCCAATTCATTTTATTCAAAGAGATCATATACCTCCATGCTTGGAAGTTGTCAACTTCAACAATCTTATCATCAAGCTGATGTGATATATCACTTTGAAATGATAACCTCAAATGAAAATAGCAAAATATTAGATCTTACTGATCTGAGGTGTCCGTCCTGGTTTCGAAGCTGGTTGATCTAGGGTTTGTCAGAGAAACCCTAATTTTGAAAACTTGGAATATCTAAGATATGATTGGCTAGAAATATATACCTCTTCAAGGTGAGCTATCCAATGTACTCCTTTTCTTAAAACAATGGAGGGAAGCTCCCAGAACAGGAAGCCCTAGTTTTCCGATTTCTTCTGCAGATATTCTTGATATTGTTTCTCTTGTATCTCCAAAATTACGGCTCCTCTATGTCTGAAAATTTTCATTTTCATAGCCTTGCATGTCCCTGTTCCAACAACATAGATTTCATCAGCATTGGTTTCACAAATTGGGACTTATGAGCGTTTTCCCAAGGTGACCTGTTTCAGAACTGTTCAGCATAGAGAAGTTGTACGGACTTCCACGTGTCACTGTTTCTTCCTTTGGGTTTGAAACTCTGACAAAAGAAAGTAAACTCTGTTCTCTTTCTGAAACATCTTCATAAATTTCATTTAGACATTCGTAGCCCAAGATATAGCAATTCTCCCCAGGTGTTCTATCTAGGGATGAATCTAGGAAGAGGCTGGAACCCTAACTTGGAGGGATCATATCTCCTAGACTATAGAAAATATGAGGCTGAATTTGGGACAAAGTGTAAATCAGGATTTTATCTTCGGCTGTGAAAGTTTCAGCTCCTAAGACCTCTCCAATCCCAAGATATAGCGAATGTACCAAAACTTATCAGTTTTAGTATTTTAGGGTTTTTCCAGCCCGGGGTCAAACTAGGGTTTAACTTTCCTGGAGTTTCACCCAACCAAAAATCTCAACCCAAGTCTCTAAACTTCGATTTTTATGAGGAGAGAAATCCTATGCCGGGCACACTCAAAAATTCCTCTTCTGTAAGAAGCCCTAATATCCCGCACCAAAAACTGAAAATGGTCGGAATCAAATTTTGCTTCAACAAAAAGATGCACCCTTCAATGGAGAGTCATCCTAGCATACTTTTGCTGATTTATTGTGGAGAGAGACCCAAAAAGTAAGAATCCTTAGCTTCGGCAGCTGCATAGTATCTTCTTCTCAGGTTAGTTCTGATACCATCTTAGATTTTTATCATTCAAGCTAGTATTATCTTAGGACCTTATCTGAGAGAATAACATGCATAGCAATAAACAAAAGAGACAAGAGACACAAAGAATTTTCTTTGGGGAAAACATAAAGGAGAAAACCCTGCAACTCCCTCAGAGATAGAATGAGCACCAATGGCAATAGTAAAACCCAAAAACAGAAAAGATGATCTCCACAGTTTGTTCTCTCTCTCACACTTGAGAGAGCATCTCCTCTCTCACTCATGTGCCCTAGTGAGTGAGTGTGTGTGTGATAAATAGAGAGGCTCACTCTCTATTTATATTCTTCCATTCACTTAATGTCCACTTTAACATGTTGGCCCCACTTAACAATTACTTACTAGAGCCAAAATCTCTAGGAGAGTCTAATAACCCTAGTGCCCCACAACTGTTGGGACTTTGCCCTCCAATCAACAAGGAGGGTTAACCTTGACACAAATTTGGGGACCATTTACTCGACTTACAATGGAGGGTTAACCTCAATGACTTTACATGACTTTTTTACTTTATTGAATCTCCTGATCGGAAGATCGTGGCATGACATGACTCAATTACATTATAGATAATTTCCAGAATAAACATAGGGGTACAATACATAAGATATACAAGTGAATACATTCTAAAGTTACAAATACATCAACATCATATTCAAATACTTGCTAGTATTTGGAATTATCTAGTATGGAGGGTCTACTCACAATATCCACTTTATACTTTCTTTGGCCAGCAATGGGATTTTTGAATTTACCAACAACAATAGCCAAAGATTCAACTATTGTGTTTTCATATCTGGGAATCACTCTAATTTTATGCTCTGTAAAATAGTTACCAAACATATCCCATACCTCATTTCTATAAGCCCTCATTCTGGGATGTTTGGTCTGATAACTATCATTTACCTGGTTTATTACAGGATCTGAATCTCTTGTGACTTGTACTCTCTTTTCTCCCAGATCCTTTAAAGAATTAAATCCTAGCCTTAAGGCTTCATACTCTACCACATTATTTGTACATTCAAAAGTTAACTTATATGACAAAGCCTTAAAATCCCTGATAGGGGAGATAATGTACACACCAGCACCAACACCAACTTTTGCCATAGATCCATCAAAATACATGGTCCAGAGACCCTCTTTTTCCTGTTTATTTTTCGAAGCCTCTTATTTCCTTGCAGACTCTTCCTCTTCCTTCACTTTAATGGGTATAGGAATTTTTGGATCATAGGGAAAACCATCATTAAATAAAATGGAAGATCCTAAGTCAGTATCAACAGCATAGATAGCATGACTATCAGTTTTGTCTTTGTTTCTAACTACATAAGGTGATCTTTTCTCACTGTATAACCTTTTATTTCCACTATCCATAGTAATGGTAGCATAATATATATCCATTTGCAAACTTTGCTTCAATTTAGAAGTCCAAGACCTTGACAACAATAAACCAAATTTTGGAGGAATGTCTGCTACAACAACATCCATTACCATAGTCTTAGATGGCATTTTTTATAAAGTTACCACCATATCCTTGATCAACCCAAGACACTTCACCTTCCCAAAATCAAAGGAATACAAATCTTTATATGGTCTAGTAACTTCCAGTCCCAAACTTTTTACCACTCCCTTGGGAATTAAATTATGAGAGGCACCGAAGTCTATCATAGCAATGTGCACAATCATGTCATGTACATTTAAACTTAGGTAAAAAGGAGGAGCTTCTTCATCATCTACATTTTCAATTTTTTACCCAAAGACAATGGTGGGAGCATCATCAACAACCTCTAAGATATCTGGTTTAAATTCTCCTTTCTCCTAACCATGTCTGGTATCTTGTCTCTATATTTCTTGTTTCTTAGCAACTCATTGAAACGAATGGAAATTTTCACTTTTGAGAGCTTTGTCTACAAGTTAAAAGTGGAAACATATTTCTCCACATCCACCATTGTTGACTGTTTAACTTCTTTTGTTTTCTCTATTTTATTTCCTGGTTATTTATACACAACAGGTTCTTTTTGTTTTTCACTTCTATTTCCTGTAGTTTGTTGACTACTAGAAGGTTGATTTTGATTTAACATTCATTTATTTATAGCAACATATCTATTTCTCAATTTTATCTTCCTCTGAACATCATATATGGCATGCAAATATCCTCTTTGGTACTTCGTTGATTCTACCTCAAGATCATTATTAGCATCCTCCTAAGCAAACATATTATGCTCCTCGTCAGTGAGGTATATTTCAGAATTCAAGTCACCAAAATGGTGAATATGATCCTCTATATATTCAGATCCATCTCCATCTACAACATATTTATCAGGAAAATGTGTCCTTATTTGTTGATCATTAGGATTTCTAGGATTCCTCATATCTCTCTATCTAATTTGTGGAGGTGGGGGAGGATTGGGCCTTCTGAAGTTTGGGTTTCTGATTGGAGGTTAATTATGTTCTCTCTTCACTAGTATATTACCCATAGCCATCCTATCCATCAACTTATCCATTGTTTTCATCATCATTTCAAACTTCACATCATTAGAAGCAACAACAGCATAAGGCACATTTTCTTCTCTAGCTTTTCCTGTTTCTACTTTCTGCTTTATTTTTGCACTTGCCATCATGTTAGCTTCCACCTCCAAGGCATCTTGAAACATGACAGGAAGACTTGTTTATTTTCTCTCTCTCAACAACAGAGAAAAGTCACTATCAAAAGCATCAGCATAGTGGAGATTTGCAACACCTACCAATGGTTTGATACCAGCAAGGATAGATTTATACACCTCATAAATATACTAGAAAATTCATGCACAGATTCAAAACCTCCCTTCTTCAGACTGTTATACAGAGAAATCACCTGCAGAGGAATTTTCTTATCATCCCACCTTTATAAAAATGCATTTTGGAAAGTTTCAAATGTTAAAATGGATCAAGAAGGAAAGTCTTTGAACCATTTATTTGCCTCTCTTGAAAAAATTAACACAAACAACATCATCATCATCAACTAGCTCCGGGTCTACAAAATAATCGAACCTATCAACATGATGTCTAGCTATTAAATTTACCTCCATGTCATAGAATGAAATTCTCTGGGCACAACATTGAGGAATTTCATGCAACACAATAGGTAAGGCCAATGGGGAAAATCTAACAGCCACCTATCTAGGTGGATTCGAAATAGGAGGAGGAGCTTGAAAGGATAGATGGGTATGGAAAGTTGGTGGAATATAAGCCTAAAATCTCTGAACAACAGGGTTTCTTCCTTCATCTTTCCTAGAGTTCTGAAGATTGTGCAAAAGAGAATCAAGCCCATATGATTCTAACCTACTAGGATTAATTCCAATTTCCTTAAGATTATATTCAGACTTTGATTTCAACAAGGATCTTTTAAAATCTGTTTCCCGCCCAAAATTATGAATTCTATGAAATTCTTGAGAAGATGGAGCACCAAAATGACAAATATCTATTTTTTATTTTCCCTTAATTCTAAACAATCTTTCTGGATTTTCCACACTCAATGATGTTTCTGTGTTAGGGTTACCTCGTGTACATCACCTCCTAGGAGCCAGGATTCCTTCTGAAATCTTGCTTGAAATCGATGTGGATTCACTAGGGAAAATTATACAACCTTTTCAACTGCAAAATTCTCTATTTTCCCACAAAAACCCTTTCTTCTTGGAATCTTTGTCGTTTTTCCCGGGGCTGATTTGCACTTTCGTCCCTGGCAACGGCACCAATTTGTTAGAACTCAGAATGTACCCAAGACTGTGGAAGGTAAGTCCCAAGGTAACAACAAAACCATTTTAAGAAACGAAGTTGGATTCTTCCTTTCTAGAGAGGGATCTCTCACAGTTTTTTAACAGGGCCATATATAGAATGAAATAAACTTCTGGATTAAATTGTGGTTGAAATAAGGCAAGCAAATTATTGGGCTATGGATTCATAAACATCCATGAATTACAGAACATTTTGCATGTGGAAATCCACAAAGGAAAGGTAGCACTCGGTTACAGTCAAATGGCAGTTTGTCTGGTGATAAAGAAAGAACAAGAACAATACATCAACACAGAGCACCTAAAAGATGAATTGTACATCAATTTTGGAAAGAAAGCTTTGGTGAATACCTAAAACTATAGCTAGAGCATAAAAATATGAATTATGAGCTATTATACACTTATTCCAAATATGAAGAACACACAATGGCGAATTTAACATGAAGAACATGCATAGGGAAAGAGAATAACAGACTATAACTACGAATTACTCAAGAATCTCTGCAACAAAAAATCAACATTCGGCTATGCAATTTTATTATTGATAGGTCACAAAATGCATAACACAAAATTCTCATGGGTTCCAACCTCGTCTTCCTCTATTGAGGGTATATTTATAGTGTCCTAGGCTCCCAAGGCCAACCTCGAAACAGAGAAAAAATAGTTAGAGTATGAGACTGAAAATTAAAAAAATGATGACCTAGCAAATCCGCCATGATCATGAACCAAACAGAAAACCATGCAGGGTCATGAAAGATGGATCAGCTGGAGAACTTGGACAGTAACGGCTCAGGATCGCTTGCTGATAATGACATTTCAGAAGATCTTAGAGCGGTCTGCAACAAATTCATTCGTGTCTGGACCTTCACCTATAAAAAAATGTCTGGACCATTGATCATTACCTGCTTAAATATTGACCATCCAATGATGTGGCTCTTTAAGATTCCACAAATCTAAAAGGTTTATTTATCCATGCTAGTTAGATCAGTATAATATACCATGACCATAGATATGTTCTTGTTTAAATATCAATCGCCGAAACATGTCGATATTTAATCCATTTCGCAAATTTGAAAAGTTAATTTTTGTGAGCATGTTGGATCAGTGGAATTTATCTCCACCGTAGATCTAGATTGACCTTGATCTGGTCCGTTGAAACCTGTAGACCCTTTAAATGATTCCGTAGATTTGGAAAGTTATTTTCTTCATGCAAGTTGGATCAGAGGAATCAATCCCCACCATGGATATGTGATTAGGGATGATCTAGACCTTTGAAAGCTATGGGGTCTACATGTTTCTGCATATCGGGAAGTCTTGTTAACTCATGCACATGTTCCCTTCCTTTGCAACGTCGATCTCTATTGGATTCATTTTCGGTCATTGATCTGAGATCAAGATACGGGATGCACAAAATGAAAGATGAGATATCGACTCTTCATAACCAAGAATTCATATTTCTTCCTTTCTGCTTCTGCTCCTTTCCTCCCACAACGTTAATCTGTGCGGAAACTCCCTGAGCCGTAGATCTAGTGGATCGCAGAAGTCGGGAATTGGGACCAAAACTTTTTGCGAAGTTTGATTTTGATCTTTTCTCTCCCTCCTTCCCTCTTCCTGCTATTCTTTCCACACCATTTATCAATGTGAGGGGTTTCTGAACCATCAGATCCTGATCACGGAAATTGCAAATCGGGATTCTAATTCTCAAAATTTTGTTCCCTTTTCTGCCCCTCCACCCCTTTTCTTTTCGCATCATCGATTTGTGCGGGATATCTATGAACCGTAGATCTTGCAGATCACTAAAATTGGAATTTCAACCTTTTCATGACCAAATTCTTTGTATTTTTCATTTTCCGATTTCCACCCTTTCCATTCTTTCAAGTCCTTTATCTACATGGGAATTTTCCTGACCGCCAATCTCGCGGATCGCGGAATGCAGAAGTTCAACCTTTTATACCCAGAAAATTTGGGTTTTTGTTTTCTACCCTTTGCACCTTTTCACATCATTGATCTTTGTGGACACGCCTTGAGATGTCAATATTGCATATCACAAAAAGCAGAAGGAAGAATATCTAACTCTCTATGACCAAACCTTTTGTATCTTATGCTTTTCCGATCTCCGCCCTTTCCGTTCTTCCACACTTCTGATCTGCACGGGATCGATCTAAGTCATCAAATATCGGGCTGAGGAAAGTGGAAGTTGGGATTTACCATTTTTCACCAATACCATTTATCCTTTCCTACACTCCCGCTCCTGACTTTCCTTGGGTGAAAATGAATTTTGACCTTTGATCTCCTGCGTTGCGCATACAGGCTGTCTGTTTCCTATCAACATTCAACTAAGGGTGGATTTCTTCATGTACATGCATTTGAAGGTCAAAAATCAGAATTTATTTAAGTATTTGGCATTCTTAACCTATAAATATCCCTTCAAACACCTACAGATCCTCATGAATAGTCTTTAAGGTTATATGATATGAAAATTTTACAAACCTTATTCCACCATATGGGCTAGATCTCTTACCAATTACTTAACCCATAAATGGTGCTAACAGAAGTATTCAGGAAATTCAAGGAATTCAAAGCCTTGATAGAGAACCATTCAGATAGAAGAATCAATACACTCAGAAAAGATAATGGTGGAGAATATACTTCAAAATAATTTGAAGCCTTTTGTAAATAAGCTAGAATCAAGAGGGAACTAACCACTCCCTACAATCCCCAATATAATGGTGTTGCAGAAAGAAATAATAGGACCATTGTGGAAGAAGTGAAGACAATTATACATTATCAAGATATTCCTATGCATATATGGGTTGAAGTAGCAAGAACAATAATTTATGTGCAGAAAAAATTATCACATGGTTCCCTTGGATTCAAGACTCCAGAAGAAATGTACACATGAAAGAATCCTGAAGTGAGACATTTCAAGATATTTGGTTGTCCAGTATATTTCCACATTCCAAAAGAAAATAGAACCAATTTGGACCCTTCCAGAAAGAAGGGAATATTTGTTGGATACTGTGAAGACTCCAAAGCCTTCAAGATTCCATCACATAGAGATTACTAGGGATGTAACATTTGATGAAGAAACAGCTTTGTTAGCACCCTGTACTTTTCCTATGGTTGCAGTAGGAAGTTACAAAGGTAACCATTTCAACCAAACTTTAGACTGTATTCTAGCCAATACAATTATAGAGCGCTCTCTTGTCATAGTAGCATTCACATGTACACATTGCTTTAAACAAGCATGCAGAAGGATAGATTCCTGCTGGTAACAGAGTGGTTTGTAAATTAAAAAATTGAAAGAGAGAGAAATAATAAAACCATTGGGTGATGGAGTCACAGTCTAAAACATTTAAGGACATTACAGCAAATGATGAAAAATGGATTTCTCTTCTATATTACAAGGCAAATTAAGTGCACCATTAAGTTAAATATCTTTAAGCTGTGGTAGGAGAAAGGAGAAAAGCTCAGCATGACAAGGGGAACCTATCAATGGATGAATCCCTTAGAACACCTTTGGTATAATAACATAATGAGGCAAATGGTAGAGATGGAGAACCTAACTATGGATGAATTCCAGAACCACCACAACAAACACATAACGAATGCTACATCTAATGGGAAGAGTGCTTAATGAAATGAATTCTTCTCGTACAACTAAAAAACAAAATTTGCAGAAAATAACACATATGAAAATGGCATAACAGAGAACATAAACTAAATATAGGCACTGTGATGAATCTCATAACCATAGAGAATAATTTTCATTACTACTCCCAAAAATGTTTGTAGGGATACAATACTGGTGCTGAGGCCTCAAAAAAATGAAATTCAATCCAACCTCTATCCTCCACTGAGGAGGTTCTATTTATAATGTAATTCACCCCCGGGATACGTCATGAAACAGGGTATCAAAATGAGTTACAAAATGGGAATCGAATCTTGAATCATTATAACGAATCCTAACCAACTTCCTAAGGTGGTAGATTTGCCATGATTTACTACCAAAATAGGAAATAAGAAGTGACAGGCATGTCGGATCAAAAGACACCATGGAACCTGAAAGAAGGCACACTTGTTTTGACAGTGACACTTCTATAATGGTTTATCCCTTTTGTGAATGCCCCTCCTGCCGTACCAGCTTGATTGGCTCCATAACCTCTTCTTCTTATTACCTTTATGTTCATTCTATGTTCGATAGTGTGTTTTTCCTGTGTTCCTGGCTGGCATGAAGGCTTATGACCCTTCTATAATTGGCTCCCTACCCGATACTTCTTTCTTCTGGAAATGCTTTCATTTGCGGAGGTCCGGGAGGACCTCCCCATTTTTTGACAGTAACAGGCCCTTGATGGGCTTGACATTCTTGCGCTTCTCTTTCTCGTGGGAGAATGGTCCTCCTATAGGTTATAATGGTGCAACACCTCCTTGGATTGGTCATCACCCTAGATAAATTTGGCAACTAGAATTCACAAAGATGATGACGAAGGCCTTTGATCCACCCTCCTCCCGTACACTCATGCGCTCCGACCGGCCACTCCTAGAAATGAGTACTACATGTTGTGATTATGGAGACAGCAACCACATTTGGAGGCTTCAGCAGGATACCCATCTGACTAGAGACCCTAGGCATTGATTCCATGGGGGGGTTGTGTTTTATTGCGACAACATTGTCCTCACCAGCCTCAGAAGGTTGTTCTCATGTGATGAACATCCTTCCATCAACCTTACTGGAACCGGAACACCTTTCTAATTTAATGAACATACTTACCCTTATGGTTGGAGCCCTCTTAGCATGAAAACCCATGAAAAGAAGAATTCTGGAGTGGCACCTGTCGGCTAATATAATACCTTGACAAACATGTTTCTTAAGAGGGAAGGTAATCACAACTCATCTCCTTTCAAAACTCTCAGGACTCTTTGCCAAGTGACATTCGGCCACCTTCACTTCCCTTCAACATTTACTCGATCTATATCTTAGAATGGCTCTGGTTGTGGTGATTATAAAGGGATAGGTGGTCGAACTCGACAATGGCCCCATCACACCTTCGCACTTTCCATCATTGAGTACCATGATGATAGTACGCACGATCACGTGGGTTCCAAATTCGATCCTTGTGCAAAGATACCAGTCAGGACACTGCTTTTGGTCATGACGTCATGCTATTAGCTGTGGAAGTGACCTCTGTCTTTAATACTCATCGGTCCATAGTTATCCCATGGCATGTGGACTAGACATTCAACGTTCATCGACCTCTCCTAGTGACAGTATAGAAACATCTTATCATTTTGTGCCTCTGTTTTCTTATCCTACTCTGTGTGAAGGCTATACTTTCCTTTCGTCAAAAATTGATCTTTAAGGAACCCCCAAAACATCGCTTCTTCACATCTAGGATGAGAAGAGAGGTTATCAACTGCAAATCCTCATTTTGGTCCCCGCAACTTCTCATAAAATAGGTGGTCCATATGTAACCCTACAGCTTTCAACCCCGATTCCTTCTCATACAACTTTAAATCGATTGGAATAATTTTTATCCCTTTGATTGAAAGGGTCTTCAATCTCTGTCGTTCATCATTAACGGGGGCACCGTATTTCAAAAATCTTGAGGGTGATTTTCTTTATGCATGTTCAATAGGAAGAATCGGTGTCTACCATGGACATCTCCTCGACTCAATCTCCATCGTTGAGACTCGTACCCACCTATGTTTCACAAACCCTTGCCTCCTTATTTCCCTAGACATCTTCAGAAAGAGAAACAGACTATTTTCATAGATCTCCCTTATGTTAGATCTCGACCATTCAACCATGTGGCCCTTACCCCGCTTCAAGATCCACCCGCTGGTTAACCTTTTTGTTTGTCCTTATCATGAAGTAGATCAAAGATGTTGATTGATTAGCTTGTTGAATATCTATCATTGAGGGTGTGAGACATTACGTGATTTCATATCATCTCATCCCCTTATATGTCGTGCACCTTCCTGCTGCTAAAATAGCTGGCACCATTGATCTAATCCTTACCAGATCATATTCGTTCAAAAGCGTGAGGCTTTTCGACACTTCGCGGTCATCCTTTTCCTTATCTATGGTCCTAGTTGGGGCAGTGAAAAGACTCTCCTATGTAGATATTTCTCATCAATGATCCTGGCCATTTAATATGTGTAGGCTCTCCTAGGAATTGAAATCCTGACGCACCCTTATCTGTCTGGTGACTTCCGCTGCACAGACCCTTCGTTACCATTGATCTGCGTTTCCAACTCACTGACTCTTGATAATGCTTGTTTCTTACTCTTGCTCGGCCTACGTCAAGTTTACATGACATGTAATAACCCAGTTCCTCTCTCAGGCTTGGGATAAGTTCCCTTGGAGACCTCAAAATCATCAAACACAGAGAGTTTTTTCCTATACCCCCTTCTTCAAGGTAACCACTGCAGACACCTATCCAAAATTTAGCACAAGTGCTAACAGCAGCTCCAACTTGGGGATGATATCCTCCTTGTGAGGTTGAAAATAACATGCGTAGATCATGTACCTGATCCATTTGGTTATCTTGTGATTATTTCCTGGAAACTTCCCAGCGTGCTCTGAAAACAGAAACCGAATAGATAATAAAAATAAAACAAAATCATTTCTCAAAGGAAATGCTCTTCATGCTGATATTATTCATTCCTACCTAGCCTACCTACTGAGCATTATTTCCCAGTCAGGTTATCTCCAACTTCTAGTGAAGACAATCAAGCAAGTGATTACATATGCGAACTCTTTCCTCCTACTTGGTTAGGGAAAATAATGTAGAGAGGAATGGTAGGAGGTTATTTCTAAACCTATGGATTTGGTTGTGCATGATAATCCCACCATTTCTATCACATAGCTTCTCCACATGTGATGCCACTCAGTCATGACAGCTTTTCAGAAATTCTGTTGTACGCCTGTCGTGAAAAAACTGTTCCATGTATTTAGCCACTGAATCATAAAACCCGTGATTGTCTTCCACTTCTCCTAGAATTTGTTGGCTCCAAGACCACTGCTCTAACTGTAACTCCCCCTACATACTGTCAAGTTGTTATTTGAAATACTCATGCAAAGGAAGCTCATGATCACCCATACTTGAGACCTCGGTCTCCTTATCCCAAATGCCAAAGTTCAAACCCCATTATTCCTTAGCCACTTCACTGGGAGTATCTTCTCTAAAATTAAGTGAAATTCGCTCCTACTAATCTAAGTCTCCTGTACTGCAAGAGTAGGAATAGATATGCCATTTGGGACCTTCATCCTTTGAGTATCCATCCTCATACTCATCATACCATGGAGACTTGAAAACTTCCTCCAAACCCCCACAGACCAAGCTTGCAATGGGTAAGCTATTTTCTTCGTTAAACATATTATAACACCCCTCTTGGGAGGCCTTAGGTTGCTCATATGTGTGCTCATAAAGTGGGGAAGTATAATTTACTGTAGGTTCTTCTTGTTCACCCCCTTCACCCTCCATCCTTAGAAATTACATGACATCATTCCTCACCCCCATTTTTGGTGCTTGATTGGAGATCTTTAACCTTTGTTTTAGAAAATAAAATGAGTAAAAGCATAATGGCAGGCATTTCCTTCCTCCTGCTAAATTTATTCTTCATGGGAAGCAATATGGGGAGCTGGGGGAGATTTTATTCATTTGTCCTTGTCCCTTTCCATCATTAGAGGAGGCCCCATATGTCCTTACAGATCTTCGGGTGTTGCTTGGGCTTGCTCAACACACAAAGGCCCTCTAGAGTCCTGATCTCCTATGGGGGCAGGTTTTGTTCCAAAGTGAGTCTCTCCATACACCTCTCCATGGCCTTCATCAGCTCATTCATCCTAGCCTCTAGCATGCTGGAGGAAGGAAGCTGGGCGAGATATTTGTTCTTTCTTTTTTCTTCTTCTTCTCTCTCCTTCTTCCTAGTAATAGTTAGGTTCATTTCCTGCTCTATGGCATCGTTCAACATGTCTTCTAGAGAGGTTGGCCTTCTTTTGCTCAGCCATAAGGCAAATTCACTATCAAACTATTCAGTGTACTGGAGTTGGGCGATACGAGGGGGAGGTTTGACCTCATAATGGATAGTGTTATATGTTTTCATGAATCTGTCAAAGAAATCCTAGACAAACTCACTCTCTTCCCTCCTAATGGAATAGAACTGAGACAAGCACCTCCTAGTATCTTTCTTTTCGGCCCATTTTTCCTTGAAGGTATCCTCTAGAGCTTGATAGCTCGAGATGGAGTTGTCTGGAAGACTGGTGAACCACCTTCTTGCCTCTCTAGCAAGGATTTGAGCAAACAATCTGACCTTAATGTCATCATGGTGCACTTCTTCTGGGTCAATCCAGTCTACAAACCATCCCAAATGCTCCTTAGCAGAAAACCCCTTCTCACCGGTAAATCATTTAATCCTTTGGGTGTACCCTTGGGGAAGGTCATGGAGCACTACAGAAAGAAGTATGAGGGAAAACCATGTAGTCTTTTCTGAGGCTTTACTAGGGCTTTCAGGAGAGAGTGTAGAACTAAATGATGATCTTGGAGCTCTGAAGTGAGGGAGGGTAGGGTCGTAGCAGCAGATGGTCCTGTGACCATGGAGTTTGATGAGGCCTATCTAGAGGAGGGAAGATCAAGCTCTATATCAAACGAGGGCTGGTGATAACTGTGTAGGGGTTAAGAAGAGGGTGCATGGGATTTCTTGGTCCTTAAAGAAGGATATACATGGGTGTGCCTAGGTTCTTTCCCTAAGCATGACTGATATTGGAAAAATATTTTTGCCAGCCCAGGGAAGGATAGGAGAAGATGTACCAAGAAGGACATGATATCTTGGATAAAAATAGCAGAGCACCTCATTTTTCACCATGCCCTCCCTGGTTTCTCTATATTGGACTCATTGTCCCCAGTGGAGTTACCATAGAACCTCTAAATATCTTTTCAGCTTCTGGGTGGTCGGTGTTTCCAGTGGAGTCGCCAGAGCATATGTTGGGTAAAATATTCACTATCCAATTCAACACTCAACTTTCAACCCGAGAAGGTAACTTGTGAGATGAAAACACTATATGTACAGAAATGAAGGATTAAACTACCCTATCATAACTGCAATAAAAGAAACTACTATTCTAGGAAAGCAATGCTTGGCCTAAAAACAACTAACTAACAGAAGGAAAAAAACCACTTTAAGCAAACTATGAATATATTCTATGAATTGAATATCTATTTTATTTGTGGAGAATGAAAGATCTATCTAAGAAATTAATTGCAGCTGACTACTAAGGATCTAAACTATGTAACTTGTAAACTAATTCCTTTGAATCATAAAACTATGTTATTTCTATGCAAGAAATCTAACTACTTTGATTTATGTAATTTTAATCTGATTAATCAACTACGAATTCACAAGAGAAAAGCAAAAACTCTATTCTAAGGACCAAGCGTAAATAAATGCATTGCAAAACAATAGACTAATCAAATCAAACTAAACTTGGAGTTCAAGAAGGCCTAAGTAAACCTAAGCATATTCAAATGGATGGAAATGAACTTGGTTTGTAAACAAAATAAAAATAGAATATTTGTTAATCTACCTCAAAAGGAAATCAAAGTATGAACTAAATCATTCTATATAATTACGAGAAATAAATATAATTAAACTATTCTTCAAAAAGCAAGTCTACACTAGATTAAAGATGGAATCAACAAGTTTTTAAACATTAACAAACTATGAAATCAGATATAAAGTATTTACTACAGATCAAAGTACAACTAGAAAGGAAAACCAAGGCAAGCTAAAAGATGAAGAATAACTAAAAAATGAATATGAGGTTTAAAGAAAACATTATGCCATTCAAAACAAGGTTCTAACTACATATGCAGGTATTGGCCAACTACAGGAAGTAATACAGTTCAAAAACCTGAGAAATTAAACTCTAATTAAGCATAGAAATATAACAAAGAATATTAAAGGCTGAACAAAGGTCTGGATGATAGTCTAGAAAGACAGACCGAATGACAGTCTGGATGATAGTTTCGACAGACAATCCGAATGATAGTCTGGATGACAGAAAATGATATAAACTAAGGAAATGAGCAGACTAAATGATCTTGGCGCTAGTTGGTTAGTGCATATGACCCTACAGTGTGAGAAAAGCATTAAATAAACTGTTAAAACAATGAAATAATAAAAATCCATCTATACTAATCATTATCTAAGGAAAAAAACCATTTCTATTGCATAATAAAATAGAGCTAAAAGGTAAACTAATTTAATCTACAACTGCAAGGAAATTAACAGAACTGAATTTGATTATAAACTAAGCTTGAAATACTGGAATAATTTGAATTCTATCTGATTGCAAATGAAAAACTAAAAGACAAGCTGAAAGGAGGTATGCATGACCGGTCATTTAAATTCTGGAAATGTAAATTACATATAAACAATAGAAATTACAGTTTATGAACAATTAACCATCACCTACAAGAAAACAATATTATACACACTAGAAATCACAATTACTTATTTGCAAATGAAGAAAAATAACAAAATATACACAAGGAAAAACCTCTAGTTGTTGAAAAGCCATTCTCAACAATCAGGGGTTGTGTCTAACTTAGAGCAGTCACAATAGAGCATGGAAGTACTCATCAACAGCTGAAACAGATACTTTTTATTAAACTGAAGCAAAGTTTACAAAGAGTTTTTTCCCCTCCCTCTCCAAAACCAAAGGGGTATTTATATAATTATTATAAGGGAGAGTAGGTCAGCCACCTCTTTCTAAAAATAGAGGTTCTTTACTGCTGTAACAACAACCCATCAAAACACGAACAAACTCAGAAAAACGGAATGTTACCACCTAAGTTGTACTTAGTGGTCTTTTAACAAGTGAGCCTGGTGAACTGGACAAGGATAACTTGTTCGGACTTCAGAAGACCTTCGGTCTTGCTTTTGGGAAACTTTGTTGTACTATATCACATGTTCATACCCCCTTGGGGGAGTTGTAATAAATGTTCTAGCATGATAGTGTCTGTAAAATACTCGGTCTCGTAGACTTTATTTGTCAATCTGATCAGCCTAGGGTGTTTTTTCCCTTGGTTATTATGGGTTGTTGAATAAACGACTTATAATTTCTGAGTTTTTCACTCAATACCTCCAAAGTTGGGGTGGTTGGCTTGGAATTAAGTCCTATTGAGGTTATTAGAGTCTATGTTTCAATGTATAAACATGCTAGGCATCATGGTCAAGTCATATGAACATGTCTAAGTCCCCCTAGGTTTTTTCAATTTTTTTAATTTTTTTTTTCAGTGTTTTTTATTAAAATTTAATTTTTCCAAAACATAGGCTATTTTTTAATAGTTTAATTGGAAAAATTGATTTTGTAATAAAAGTGGACTTGGAATTCTGTTTCAGTCATGTAGGTGCTCATTTTCAAGCTAAGAGAACCCAGTAAACCTATAGACCCACTATTTCCTAGTTTTGAGTGATTTTCCATCACTCAGGTCAGAAATCCCAAAAAAAATCAATTATTGATTATTTTAATTAATAAATTGATGAATAAAGGAGCAAATCCAAAATCCTATATCAGTGGATTCTCAGTCAATTTGATTGAAATCAGTCAGATATGAACCAGATTGACTGGATCTAACAAATCCTTGACTGAAGGAGGTGATCTACATAGATCCAGAGTTGAACTCTAGCATCCTTTATGGGGAATTTCACCCTCCCTCTCTCCTCCACATGTGCGGGCTCATTTGGATGAGTTTTGGTGGATGATTCAGTCAACAGTTTGAGGTGTCAGTCAGATCAGCTCTCCGATTGACAGTTGCACTCAGTGAGACTCAAACCAGGCTTAGTTAGACATAGATCAGGCATTTATGGACTCTCCTTCAGCTACTGTGGTCTATCTCCTTGGGATTTGTGCCCCCTCTGGGTTGGGGTTTCAATTTTGTGTATAAATAAAGCTCAGGCTGCCTCTTCCAAGCTAGTTAGAACTGGGATTGAGGTGATGTTGTTCTTGTACCATGTTATTGTTTATTCTTTTGGAATAAAGAAGCTTTGGAGGAAATATCTATGGTGTAATTCTATTCATATGTGGATGGTGATTTTCAAATTCTTATGAGGTATAATCTGTGTTATTTATCATTTCTTTTGCTGGTTAATTGTTGGACTTGAAGGAGAGAGCTCCCTCTTGTTAGGGTAATATTTTATTCTAGTTTGATTTATTCTCTTACTGCTTCTTGTTTCATATCTATTGGAGTTGTATGTATTTTAAGTTTAATTGCATGCTTTCCAATTATCTCTTCCAGCAGCACCTATGTTTTAACCATCTGTTTGTGCAAGGATTTCTAAGTTGTAGGTGATCTTGCTTGTAGAAGAGGTTGAGCTGGTTTGCATATTCCTCATCTTCAAGATCTTCTGAATGACATAGTTTCTCATTTTTCCACCAAAGCAAACTCCAAAGCCCAACATTCCCAGGGTTACAGCACTCTTTCTCTCTCTCTTTCTCCTTCAAAAAAATCAATTTTCTTACCTGGTTACTGATTTTGAAAGATTTGTTATCATTTGGATCTATTATATCAAAGTAAAATTTACATAGATATTCTATTTCAAATCTCATAGTCTAGATCTCAATTCTGAAAAGTATCATTAAGCATTCTAGATCTAGCATAAGGAAATCGTCCATTTTGCATGGCAAGTTAAAGAAAAGCAGTAGGTTGCATGCTCTAGATTTCCTTTTCTGTTTTAAAAAGATTAAATCTAGAAATCAGTGCATATTTCATTGGCTTCACAAACAGCAAGCCAATATCCCAAGGAAATCTTGCTTTCCTTGGTTCCTTTTTCAACTGTTTAGCTAGTTTTAACTTAGTCTTTTTTGAGTTAAGGTAGGCTGATCCAAAGGTACTCTTAAAGTGATTTTGGGCATATGTTATTTTAACATGATTTATGGTTTTTATCAGTTGTAACAGAAAATGAAGGAATCTTCTATTCGAAATTGGCCTCGGGAGAGTTCAAATCCCCCCAGGGGTCTCCCCTTTCACTAAAATTTAAAAATTTTGGAAGGTTGTAAGATCTTGGTTTCATCCCGTATAAGGACCAAGAGGTTTCTGATATTTCAGTTTTCTGATATTGTAACCAATAATAATAAAATAAAATATTTTTTGATTAGGCTCTTTCGAGCCCGCTCCCCATCCCCCCAGGGGGGATCTGCATCCTTTTCACTTTTTTGCTTGTTTCCCTTTTTTCTGCTCTAGTTTAGTACTGACATGTAGGATTGTATAATTTGATATAATTTTTCATTATTCCATATTTTAATTTCAAAATTAATCATACTACTTACCCCACAACTTCCCGATTGACCCACAAGGGGAAAGAGACGCGTGGTAGGACTAATTAGAAAACCGGCGTTGTGTATATTTGATTCCTTTTTTATCAGTTGTTTCGTTAGCCATAGTAAAATTAACCCCTCCTTGATTCCCTGATTGAGATCCAATTGGATCGAAAGAGGTTCCTGGAGGGTTTTCTTTTTAACAAGAACACCTATCTTAAAATTTACTAAAAATAACGAAGACTCTAGTGTGTATGCTTTGTACTTGGCTGTGGTTTGTTCAATCATTCAAGATGCATCAAAATCACTTGAGTGACTAGAATAATCAGGATTCACTCTCAACAAATTGACAAACCATCAGGCGAAAATCCAACACCTCAATCAAACCATTACGGTGGAAAAATACCCAAAGGAAGCGGGAACTCCTGAAAAGTGACCTCGGGGTGCCTATCTCTGTTACACCTTCGGGTGCATTATGAACAATGGCCTCAGAGACTCCATTCAACCCACATATTCCTTGCGGGTAGCCGTCACGGTTTATTTTTGGACATACTTCAAGTACCCCCTGGGTATATCTAGAGTCCCCTCACCTAAGTTAAATTAATCATCGTCTTACATTAATTTAAAATTAACCAAGATACAATTGCACAACATTCATTCCAACACTTGCAAGCACTGTTAATTGTTTTTTTACTCTATTTTCAAGGCACTGGTCAACTGTTTATTTCTTTCAATCTATATGTGATTGGGTGTCATTTTAGTGCTTACTTGTGATTATCTCATCATGTTATTTGTTGTTTACAATTGTTAAAATTGAAACTCCTAAAAAACTTACTCTTTAGTATCATCATACTAAATAATTTTGCCTTGGTAACTTAATAGGGTCTACCCCCCTTAGTTTCGTTAGGAGTTGAGCCTAAATGGAGGATTTAAGAACAAGGTGACAGCCTTGACTCGAGACTTACCCCCAAAGACACACCGAGTGGCTTGAAGATTTATGCCACGTAACCCAGGTGTGTGAAAGGCGGCAACAATTTTTGGAGCCATTGCCGGTGATAAATCTTTTTATACTCGGGTATGACTTAGCTTAGCTTTTTTCTAAACAACTAAAAAGATTAAAAAAATTGATTGATCTTGTCTGCAAAAAACATAAAAATTAAAAGTCGATCCATCTGGCGACTCCACTGTCTAACATCCCTTCAATAATTTCTACCCGAAGAAATCGCCGACAATTATTCAATCCTTTCCCTGATCTCGAAAGGTTTATTAGGGAAATATTGAATAGGCATACTTCTCATAGAAACCTTGAAGATTTAGGAGACCAATCCCTCTCAGATATCCATCACATATTTGTAGAGAGTCATGTTCACCAATCTCAAGAAATGACAGAATTGTTCAAACCCCTTGACTTTTCTCAGATATCAGGTTCTCCCCATGCCATTCCAAAAGATGTTATCAAGAAGCTCCCCATATTTTAGGGCAATAATTCCATCACTGCCAAGTCTCACCTTCGAAAGTTTGAAAAACACTTGGTCAGTTATTGCAATGATGCTTCCCATGACCATGACGATGTCAAAATGAAGCTCTTTGATTTATCCTTATAAGATGATGCTGAAGAGTGGTACCTTGACCTAGATGATGATTCATATAAAACTCTTAGTAAATTCCTAGAGGGTTTTAAGAAGAAATGGGGAGAAAAGAAAGAACCAAGACATTTGCTTGCTGCCCTTCATAACATTAAGAAGATGGAGAATGAAATCATGGATGAATTTAACACCAATTTCGGGCCTGTGGTTGTGGACCACCCTAAAGAAATCAAGCCAAAGGATGCCTCCATCCTCATATCTTACATATAAGCTTTCACTGGTGATTTGAGGTACCAGTTAAGAGACAAAAAGCCGACCAATCTAAAAACTGCTCAGGAATTGGCCAAGAAAATATAAAAGAATATGCAGTCTTTAGTAAAATCCAACATTCCAGGTTACACTAAGGGAAAATCCATTGAATCAAAAGAAAAGGGATCCTCTAAAGATCCCATAGAAAAGGTAACAGACATGATAAAAGACTTGGTTACTAGTCAAAACCAACTTATGGCAAATCAGTCCGCACAACTGAATCATATGTACAATAGAATAATCATAACGGAAAGAAATAATGGACCTAGGAACTTTCATCCTAAGCAGAATCAGATGTATCAAAAGAAATTTCCTCAGCAAGAGCCTAGGATTCCGAACCAGTTAGACTCAGCTAACATGGTAGAAGAAGTAATTCCATGTTGTAGACCCTGTGAACAATTCCACCAAGAAATCACTTGTTATGTTGTAAATCAAGTCATGGAACATGGAATTCCCGAGTTCAGTAGTCAGGAAACAACTTCAAGTGAGCCTGATCATATATACATGGTAGGCCAGGCCTACCCTTTGTCACCAGCTAATCAGTAAAAACCTAAGGATGAAACCATTGCTGAATCTTATATTGAAACTTATGATGAAAACTGTAATGTACATGATGGGACTCCTACGTGTTCTCCATATAATGATGACAGTCTGGAAGGTTTAATTCCTTATGACCTTTTCTCTAAAGAAGATGAGTATGAAAATGAGTACAATTATAACTTGGAGCATGATACAAGTGATGAAGACTCCCTCATCTCCAACAAAGATGTTGATGAGGAGTCCTGGACATTCAGGGAAAATCCATTCTATGACATGAATAAAGAGGAAAATAATGAACCGCAAAATTTTGATGGTTTTGTTGATTTTTCTATCTATGGCATATCTAAAGGAGAGAGCATGGACCATGTGGCCTTCGGAAACTTTGATATGAAAAAGGAGCATGCAGTTTATCCATATGATTAGTATGAGCCATATATCAGTATCAGTAATGAAGAAAAAGAGAACTTGATATCGGAACTTGATATCAGCAATGGAGAATCCATCACATCGAACATAGATGATGGTGATGACTATTGGGATTTTTGTGGATATATTATTAAGTATCCTATCTATGCTATATCCAGAAAGGGGAGTGTCTATTTAGAAATTTGTGGAAGTCCAATATATTATACTTCCGTAGAGGAAAGCATGGATCTGGATACCTAGAAAAATCCTAGTATGGAAAAGCACCATTCAAAACTCTTATATGATCATTCAAAGCCATACAAGGGTATCAATAATGAAGACATTGAGAAGCAGTGTTGTGAAAAGACAGATGTGATGCAGTCAGTGGAATATCGGTCTCAACTATCATATTCACATATGGAGTTTCCTTATGATGTAGAGCCGCTTAGGGATTATACAATGAGTTATCATCCGATAAGCCTTAATGATCAGTATGATGGTGTAGTCAATCTACCTCATCACTCTAATTTGTATATCAACCCTATCTAGTCATGGATAGAAGCAGCTTGTGCAAGCACATACCAGTTTGGGAAGCAATTTGATGAAGTATTATATTATTGTGATCTCCCATCCATCCTGCCCATTCTGGATCATCATGCAGGTTTGCATTTTCTGAATAAGGTATCCTTACTTTGGCTGGTAAGCAAAGACAAGGAAATGTTTTTTATGTTAATAAAATACTTAGGTGGTTACATTGGATTTCTGATTACACTTAACCCCTTTTATATCATGCTTGAGTAGGAAAATAAGCTCCTTGAAAGAGAGCATTTACTTTTTGCATTTCTATTTTGTACTTAGCTATAATAAAACTTTGCTTCCATTAGTCAGTTACATTTATTTTGTTTAAATAAATCAACTTAGTGGTTCATTTGGTTTTTATATAAAGCTTGTGCTACTGAGGTTTTCTTGTCAAGTTGAGATGTTTTTACAGGGTGTACAAACCAGAGATTTTGGTGTTCTCGTATCCTCTCCTTTCCCTATGAGCAGATCGAGCACACATCCCACAATTGGAGCCAGAATGTTACCACCTAAGTTGTACTTAGTGGTTTTTTATCAAGTGAGCCTAGTGAACCAGACAAGGATAACTTGTTCAGGCTTCAGAAGACCTTCAGTCTTGCTTCTGGGAAACTTTGTTGTACCATATCACATGTCCATACCCCCTTGGCAGAGTTGTAATAAATGTTCTAGCATGATAGTGTCTGTAAAATCCTCGGTCTCATAGAATTTATTTGTCAATCTGATCATCCTAGGGTGTTTTTTCCCTTGGTTATTATGGGTTGTTGAATAAACGACTTATAATTTCTGAGTTTTTCACTCAATACCTCCAAAGTTGGGGTGGTCAGCTTGGAATTCAGGCCTATTGAGGTTATTAGAGTCTATCTGTCAATGTATAAACATGCTAGGCATCATGGTTGAGTCATATGAACATGTCTAAGTCCCCCTAGGTTTTTTCATTTTTTTAAGTTTTTAATTTTTTCAGTGTTTTTTATTAAAATTTAATTTTTCCAAAACTTAGGCTATTTTTTAATAGCTTAATTGGAAAAATTGGTTTTGTAATATAAGTGGGCTCGGAAGTCTGTTTCAGTCATGTAGGTGCTCATTTTCAAGCTAAGAGCACCCAGTAAACCTATAGACCCACTATTTCCTAGTTTTGAGTGATTTTCCATCACTCAAGTCAGAAATCCCCAAAAAATCAATTATTGATTATTTTAATTAATAATTTGATGAATAGAGGAGCAAATCCAAAATCCTAGATCAGTGGATTCTTAGTCGATTTGATTGAAATCAGTTAGATATGAACCAGATTGACTGGATCTGACAAATCCTTGACTGAACGAGGTGATCTGGACAGATCTAGAGTTAAACTTCAGCATCCTTTATGGCGAATTTCTCCCTCCCTCTCTCCTTCACACGTGTCGGCTCATCTGGATGAGTTTTGGTGGATGCTTCAGTCAACAAGTTGAGGTGTCAGATAGATCAGCTCTTTAATTGACAGTTGCACTCAATGAGACTCAAACCAGGCTTAGTTAGACATATATCAGGCATTGATGGACTCTCCTTCAGCTACTGTGGTCTGTCTCCTTGGGATTTGTGCCCCCTCTGGGTTGGGGTTTCAATTTTGTGTATAAATAAAGCTCAGGCTGCCTCTTCCAAGCTAGTTAGAACTGGGATTGAGGTGATGTTGTTCTTGTACCATGTTATTGTTTATTCTTTTGGAATAAAGAAGCTTTGGAGGCAAGATCTATGGTGTAATTCTATTCATATGTGGATGGTGATTTTCAAATGCTTATGAGGTATAATCTGTGTTATTTATCATTTCTTTTGCTGGTTAATTGTTGGACTTGAAGGAGAGAGCTCCCTCTTGTTAGGGTAATATTTTATTCTAGTTTGATTTATTCTCTTACTGCTGCTTGTTTCATATCTATTGGAGTTGTATGTATTTTAAGTTTAATTGCATGCTTTCCAATTATCTCTTCCAGCAACACCTATGTTTTAACCATCTTTTTGTGAAAGGATTTCTAAGTTGTAGGTGATCTCACTTGTAGAATAGGTTGAGCTGGTTTGCATCTTCCTCATCTTCAAGATCTTCTGAATGATGTAGTCCCTGAGTGTTCCACCAAAGCAGACTCCAAAGCCCAACATTCCTAGGCTTCCAGCACTCTTTCTCTCTCTCTTTCTCCTTCAAAAAAATCAATTTTATTACCTGGTTACTGAGTTCGAAAGCTTTGTTGTCATTTGGATCTGTCATATCAAAGTAAAATTTACATAGATATTCTATTTCAAAGCTCATAGTCTAGATCTCAATTCTGAAAAGTATCTTTAAGCATTCTAGATCTAGCATAAGGAAATCGTCCATTTTGCATGGCAAGTTAAAGAAAATCAATAGGTTGCATGCTCTAGATTTCATTTTCTATTTTAAAAAGATTAAATACAGCAATCAGTGCATATTTCATTGGCTACACAAACAGCAAGCCAAGATCCCAAGGAAAGCTTGCTTTCCTTGGTTCCTTTTTCACCTATTTAGCTAGTTTTAACTTAGTCTTTTTTGAGTTAAGGTAGGTTGATCCAAAGGTACTCTTAAAGTTCTTTTGGGCATGTGTTATTCTAACATGCTTGATGGTTTTTAGTAGGTGTAATAGGCTACCTAATTTTCGACTAGTGGGAAAGCTAGAACAAAATCCTTCCACCCAATCAAAGCATTTTTGTGATATTTTAAGGGTTTTCTAAACCATTCCTCGACAGAGGAGTCTGGAAAATATTTGGATCTCACAATTCCCCCCCATAGAGAATCCTAGTTTTCAACTAAGATCCAAACTATTTTTGCTACTAGAGCTCTGCAGAAGAGTTCAGGATTCTTTAAGCCCCAATCTCCCACAGACTTGGGCTTCATCAACATTTTCCATTTTACTAATAGGATGTTAGGATTATTAATCCCACTTGTCCAAATTTGGTCATATGTCTAAATTGGGAGTCATGTCTAAATCGGGAGTCCATCCAGTATATTTATAGTCATTAACACCATTAAGTCCACTTGACCTAATTGGGGCACATGTTTCAGTTACTAAAGTGTGGGGAACACTAATTCAGGCTCACTGCCACTTATTGCACTTGATTGCATCAGTTTAGGAGCCTCCTAGACCAATCCCTACAATTTAGGAAGCCACTGGGAGTGCCGAAACCAACCAAGGTCAGTTCACTTCAGTTAATGACTAGTCAAGATAAGTTAGGAGTCAGTTGCATTAAGTTCTAGTCCTCTACATTCAGTTAGCACTAGGTTTACTTGACTGAATACATGTGGGGCACATTTCTCAACTACCACAGTCAGTTAACCTTAGTCAACACTGAATGTAACACTTGAGTTGTGTTTTAGAGCTCCGATGAACTCCGATTATGGTTTAGACAATGTCAGTTAACAACTGAGTCCTCCGATAGTGATTTAGACAAGGTCTTGGTTACCTACAGTCAAGTAGAGTCTAATCAATTTGAACTTCCTCATGTGGATTCGAATTGCTTGTGGCTATTAAAGCCATTTTACTTCATTGTAATTATCATCGGATTACTTTTTGATTAATGAAAGCATTCATAGATGCAAGTCTTTTTTGCACTATTTCATTCTTCAATTGTTGAGTAAATTGTGAGATCCACTTTGTGAGTTGTGTATTTGTCTATAGATCTATGTGCTCAAATTTACACAGGATACCCTCTTTTTCAGGGATGATTTTAAGGAACCATACTCATTTAAAAGTGTATAAATGTTGGCGAATATTACCAATTCTTAAAACACCAACTATAAAATGATTAGCGATATTTTTCAAAAAATATTTTAATTTTCAAGGATTTTATATTGTTTATATAATAACTTGGCGATTTTTAGGGTGAAAAAATATTACCCCATCAAAATTGGGTGAAACAGGGCTTCAAAAAATGCAAAATGGCGAATCTTTTTTGGGAGAAAAACATGGAAAAATAGCCCACTGGGCTAAAATTCGCCCCTAAAATTATCCATGCTCTTTTTGGTGCTTGATTTCCAAAGAAATGACAAGCATTTCCTTCTGATCTTTGTTAATATGCCTTTTGGAATGTAGGCTATTGTGGCCCAGTATACTGGAATACTTTGAAGAATGGCCTTGAGAAACACCAAACAACCACCTCTTGAGAGATAATGATTGGTCCAAATAGAGATACTAGCTTCTATTTTTTTGTACAACCAGGTCCAATGTTGGAATGCATATGCATTTGGTTTTAAAGTGAATCCCATATATTTGAACCCTTCAGAGATTGGGACTATTTGATAAGGAAGCATTACTTTTTCCTTGCTTAATAAATCTTCAGATATGTTGTTGTAGATCAATCTGTATTTTTCAGTGTTGACTGCCAAATATTTTTCCAGACTTTTAGCCAAATTCTAGAAGTTGAACAGGGTTCCTTCTCCCATTAGCAATACATCATCCACAAAAATAACATGTGTAAGTTCCACCATATTTGAGATATGGATTCCTTTCAGAGTTCAATCTATCCTTTCTTTGTGGATTATATGACTCAATGCCTCAGCTACTAGGAGGAAAATAAAAGGCGATAACACCCCTATCTTAGTCCCCTATATGAGCGAAAGAAATCTGAAGGGGATCCATTTATGAGTACCGTGAAAGAGGTGGACTGTATGCAGCCCATTATCCAATCTACCAGTTGCATAGGTATTCCTATTTGGATAAAGAGCAGGTGTAAGAAGGTCTAGTTGATCCTATCGTAAGCTTTTGAAAGATCTATTTTGAGAGTGAATGCTAATTGTTTCTCCTTCTTCATGGTATGGATTTCTTCCTGGGTTAAAGATACAGCGTCATGTATCTACCTATTAAATAAAAAACCAAAATTTTCTTATGATATCACAGTGCTGAGGAATGGTTTCAATCTTAGAGCAATGGTTTTAGCTATAATTTTATAGATCATGTTACAACAGGATATAGGACAAAAGTCCTTGAAATTCTCACCCTTTTGTTTTTTTAGAATTAGGGAAATGAATGTGGATTTCATTGCTCCTAATATTTTCGCTGATCTTTGAGACTCTCTTAACACCTTTAGTAAATCACCCTTCAGAAGATAATAGAAACCAAGGAAAAAATACATAGTAAAACCATCTGGGCCAGGACTCTTACCTTTTTGAAAAGAGTGAACGACCGTCGAAATATATGCTTCAATGATTTCTTCTACTAGGGATTCTTCCCTCTCTTCTATTATTAGAAGTGGGAAAAGTGTGAGAAGCTCCAAAATTTTAGATATTCGGCATCTTGTAGGGGATTTAAACCTAGCTTGGAAATGATTGGCTGCTACCCTTGATTTTTCTTGAAAGCTCTGGACTGTGTTTCCTTCATCATCTTTGATTTATGTAATGGTGTTGATGTTTTTTCTGATTTGAGGCGAATCTATGAAAAAACTTGGTGTTGTTGTCACCTGCTTCCATCCAGAGAGCCCTGATTTTTGTGCACCAATGTTGTTCCTCCTTCTCCAGTAGGGAGCTGTGGATTTTTTCTTCATTTTTTAGCACCTGTAGGGCTTCGATTGAGAAATTTCCTAAGGTATTTGATTTATGAATATCCTCAATCCTTTTTTCGTCCTCTCTCAACTCCTTTGGATACTGAATCTTATGTTTATGCTGCCAGTCCTTTGTTAACGTTTTTTATGGATTTCAAGTTATCCATCATTTGTTGCATGAAATTAGAATTTGTGGTTCTTTCCAGGGCTTCCCAACTAGCAATTACCAATGAACAGTAATCTTCATATTATAAGAACGCTGCATCAAATTTGAAAGGGGGAGGCGATTTCTGTTCTTCTACAGAGAATGAGAGAGTGATTGGTCTATGATCAGAGATCCCACCAATCTCTACAGTTGATTTCACCACTAGACAATTTAGGAGTAGGGAATTTTCCACCAAAAAATGATTGAGTCTTTTAGCTATTGCTTGATCCCATCCTCTGTTATTTTTCCATGTTGGTTCCATCTTTAGGGGTTGCACATCCACCAACTTATTCCTTTTGAAAAGTTCCCCAAAGAAATTTGATAGTGAGTCAGGATGTGCATTCTTACCCCAGAATTCCCCAGATATGACGATAAGATTTAAGTCTCCAGCAAGAATTAGGTTGGGAGGGTATAGAGCTCCTTGAGAGTCCAAGTCTTCCCAGTGTTTTGTTTTGTTGTAATAAGGGCTGTAGGCATTTAGAAGGGATAAAATTAACCCTGTCTCTAAATCCTCCAACTTTGTGTCTAGCGCATATTTATAAAAAACCGTGGAGTGATGGCTAATATTATGGCTCCAAGATGTGACTAGACTGCCAAAATGACATTCCGCACTTACGACATCCATCTTCCAGTCTCTCAAAAAACTTCTAAGTATCTCTTTGAATTTTTCGCCCTCCATCATAGTTTCTTGGAGGGCTAACACACTAGGTCTAAAAAAGGATATTATCCTTTTGAGGGATGTTGTTTTGGAGGGCCCTCCTAGCCCCCTTACATTAAAGGAAATAATTAACATCACAAGAACTTTGTTGGGGCTTTGTTTTATCCAAGTGTCTGACCAATAGTTGACTGTTTACCCTCTTTAACATACTTGGCTGCTTGTTCCTGGGCCAACGAAAAAAATGACTTCTTGCTTGCCACCATATTTTTTGCTTGGCTTGGGTCTAAAAATCCTGTGGAGGCCAGGGTGTCTTCTTTCTTTGAAATAGACCTAAGATTGTAAACACTAGGTTCCAAGTCTGTAGTCATAGAATTTCCTTCCTCGGGGGTAATGTTTAAATCTTTATTCTTGAGATCTGACAGGGGTCTAGAGGGAGAAGAGTTAGAATTAGGGACTAAATTGGTACCTTTATCTAACATGGATGTGCCTGAGACTGGTGTGTCCTCGAAGCATGTCCCTTTTGATATGATTTGGTGCTCGTCCCTTAATACTATAAGGTCTTAGACCCCTTTCGATAAGATTTTTACTAACATGAACCAGCTTGGGCCTTCTGCCTCCTCATTACTCTCTTTATCGATGAGCAAGAAATATTCACTAAGGTCCAAAGGGACTTGGTCACTCTTAATTTTATGGTTCGTCACCTTTGAGGTATACAATGGATCATTACACAAGATAGTTTCGCATGGCTGCTTCTCTGCAGATTTTTTTACCCAAACTTTCTTAAACCCAACTTTTTTGTAGAATTTGAGGAGCCAATCAATGAAGAGGAACACTCCTTCTGATGATGCCCGACCTACCTGCATGTGAATCACTGGAAGGGAAACTTTTCGTAATCCAACCGCTGTATCCAGAGAATGCCATGCATTTTAATCCATATTTCTTCGTAAATGCCATCCCTTAAGTCTAATTCCACCAAGATGCAAGTGCATCTCTTCTCCACCTTTATATCCCAGTTTTCCTCAGGTTTGATGAATCTTTCCAACTTATTCCCTATTGCTTCTAGTATGTGCTTCTACCATAACACCATAGGAAACCTAGGAAGGACAACCCATATCCATTGAATGTTATGAGGCTCTCATTTAGCGTTAAAATCCACATTCCACTTTTGCAGGATCAAGTTGGAAGGACCCCAACTATAATTCCTCTCCAATAATGCATTTCCATCAGTTTCCTTTTTTAATATAGAAAAGAAACCATCCTCTTGGTAGGATAAAAAAATTAAGAGTGTAACCTAGAAGTGGGAGCTAATTTTCTGCCATCCACTATTTTAGAGCCTCCCTACCAACCATCTTGTCGTAAAACCTTCCTACTAGTGCAAATTTCAAGTAATTCAGAATATCTTCAGTATGAATGTCTCTTCCAATGAATAGTTTCGGGAAACCTTTTTTTGGTTTCATAATCCTCTTCATCGATGAGTGTGGTGACTGAGACGTTGTGTTGATTGTGCCATCAGGACCTACATCTGCGATGGTATTATTATGAGCGAGCAGGGTATCGTCAACATACGTATTCATGTTATAGGGATAGTCATCTACATCTGAGCCATGGATTTCCTCCCCTCAGCTAAAGACCGGCCCTTGTATGGGCTCATCTTTGTAATCGATAAATTCATCATACATTCTGTTAAAAGGCCTGAGGAAAACCTAT
>LPNX010535084.1:0-27806 GCA_001517045.1 Pseudotsuga menziesii | reverse complement strand
TATATATATATACATATTTTTTTATGAAAAATGTATATAGATGAACCTATGCCAAACCCCATCGAAAAATTTGAACCTGAATCGAACCTTAAGCTCGCTGAACCCGAAAATGAACCCAAACCTTGTGACATAGCTTATAACCAAGAGCCATCACCTTGGTGATCAGAAATGATGTTATCTTAAGCATAGATGATGATCATGAATAGGTCAGCTGGTGATGAGACCTCCTAATCTTAAATAAAAAATACCTTTTTTTTTTAAAATCGAATTTACCTTATAAAATAAGGAATCATTGTGTAGCTTGGTAACCAAAATGATAGTGTCACTCACAAATATCATCAGAAAATGAATCGGCCAACTCATTACTGAGACTTCCTATCTCCCAATATTGTGATCAAGAGCCATTACAAGTTTCCTAATAATGCCATACCAATAATATTTATGATCCTGATAAGACAGGCTCATTACTGAGACCTTCTATTACTTATTTTATAATTTATAATTTTATTAATGGAACAAACTTAGAAACTTTTCATATTGTAAATAAGCTCTTAAAGGTGACTGATAAAATCCTTCTAAGTACAAGGTTTTGAAAAGGAAATCAATAATCTATAAAGAAATAGATAAATGAGGAATGATCCTAATCATATTCACAGATATTATCATGTTATGATAGGTACTGTATAGATTTAAGAAAATATGAACATTCTGAGTGAATCTAAAAAGACTCAATTTATCACAACAATTTGAAATAAATATTCAAACTGAAATTCGACCACAGGGTTTATTTATTTACAAATACTCCTTTACTTCAAGCAAACTTATAAAAAAAGGACTTGATCAAATCAAAATTCAACCAAAAGTATGTATCACAAATCAAAAGAAAAGAGGAATACATATATTAAATCTTGAAGGATAAACATAAAGATTGGTACCTTTACAGAAATTAACCTGTCTATGGAAGAAGTTAACTGAACTCAAAGTTTGAAAATTGATATATTGTTATATTCGATAAGACTATCTATACAAAATAATGTAGAAATCACAAAACCATGGCATGCATAACGAATGATGACAAATATTCCAATATTTAATTTTACCACGATATGGAAATAGAAAGGATTAATCTTTAGTAATTTCATCAAAATGGTCAAATATAAACACACAAATAGAAACAAGAGATGTGAACAACATATGCATGTGAGTATGGTAAAATGCATTCGTCATCAGGTTTCAGCAAAATCATTTAATTGTTGATATAAAGAATCCATCTTTCATTAAGATCATGATAATCATTTGTCAAATCACTGGAAGATATATTGGGGATAGTAGGTCCTTTTATTGAATCTTAATTACAACAAGAAAACCAAAATAAGAAAGACAAATTCTAGAGTGTGTAGTTTATGGTGATAATTACAACATGAGTGAGTTATGTTCATAAGTTTTTTTATGTTAACAGAGATTAAAAATTACGAACACGTTCTTCATAATTTACCCTTTTGAAACCTTCTTGCTTCAAATGATCATATGTAAGCATTTTGTTGTTAACTCTCTATGGAAAATAAAATTTATATGAATAACATATAAAAGAATAAGCAAGATAATTGGAAAAGAAGTAGAGTAGTGTGTACTTCCCTAAAATGACAACTCAACTCACGCTTGTCCCAAAATCGACAGATCGCTTATTAATTGCACATTATTGAAAATAAAGAAATCTACTTGTGATAAAGAAAAAAAAATGAATCTAAAACTACCTCTAGACTAAATATGTACATATGTACATTAAAATCAAAGGTAATAAAAAATTAAGTAAAATGAAAAATCCAGTGAAGCCACCAAATCACCTTTACTCCTACAATATGAAATATATCAAACATTAGTATCATAATTTGAGATACTTGATGTCTAATAATGAAAAGTATTAAATCAGATTTTGTACTTACATAAGAGAGAATGTGACATGGAAACCTTTTAAGATATGATTCTTCCAACCATGCATAAATTGGGTCATGAAAATCAGATTGAAAGCTATAAGATTCATAAGGTCACATAAAATTTGATGATTCAAAAAAAACAAATTAATTGGGGACATTTCAAACATTTCATGATTATACAAAACATTATTATCAATCATATTTCCCGAAACATATGGTTGTTTAAAATCTTTTATATTTGTGAAATTTATACAAAGTAAGCTATCAACAGGTTTTTCTTCCAACTTACAATTTTGTGTATGGACCAAATCGCCATCATAGGTATATGTTTTGTTGTGAATAGGGCTTGACTGATTCTTATCATCTTCTTCTTTAGCATGGATTTTCTTGTTTTTCAAAATATTTGTCTATATTAGATTTTCCTTAAAAATTTGATTTTTAATCAAGTTGTAATTAGAACAAATACTCTGAAATTTAGCCAACTATTCCTCCAAAGATTTATCTTCTTCATAATAATTAAAATTCAAAAATGAGGAGAAAGAATGATCTTTTAATTCATATTTCCGATCATAGTTAGTATTTTGTTTATGTATTACGAAATCTGAATTAGAATTAGTTGGTTCAAAGATTAGATCAAAAATTCCTAAATATTCATTTGCATTAAGATTAGTATGATTTCCAATCTTCAAAGGAGGAATTTCTAGATAATTGGAGGTAAATGATGAATCTTCCTTATTTCCTATATTATTTTCATCCAAGTTTGGATAGATGTAATCAATATCAAAAAGACGCAAATGATCAGATATTGTAGAATATCTATCTAACAAATTAGAAGCATTTGAATTAGAATTTTCTTCTAAATATATCTATTTGTGGAAGAAATATTAAAATTTAAGTTTAATTCACCTTTTATGTTATGTGTAATTGTTTGAATGTTTCTTCCCTTTTGTAAAGAAAGTACTTCATTGCATAAAACCTTAACTTGCTCTTCTAACTTAAATAATTCTGAAATATTTGATTCTTCTTCAATATCGCTTTCATCATATAAACAAGAAGAAGGAAAATTTCAGAAGAATACCTAGTTTTGAAATCTTTTTCAAGTTTTAGAGTGTACTCACATGCTTCATTTAAATCTGTTATGCCCTTTTGTAAAATGATCATAGACATGTCTTTAGGAAGATATTGTACATACCATTCCAAGATGATGTTTGTTGAAGGCCTATGATTCTCATGTAAGCTAAGAAATACCTATCGGAAGAAAATATTGAAATCAATGATAGATTCACCATCACTCACCTGCATTTCACTAAGTTCTTTGTAAGTTTTAATCGGATTATAACTATCGAAATCATTTTTAAACAACCTTTTGAATTGCGATCAATTATGAATTGAATGAATAGGAAAAACATTCAACCAACATCAAGCCTTACCTTCAAACGTGAGTGGAAATAACTTGCAAACAATATCTTCATATACAACATTACAAAAGAAAATAGTTGACTCACATTTTCTGATATTCTCATTAGCTCACACATTTCCCTGAACATTGAATTTTGGCAAAAGATCTACTGCCTTTCTTGGAATTTCATGCAAAGGGCCTTGGAGACTAGTACATTATTGGACTCCCATGCAGGGATATGGGAATGAGGCATAATTGATAAAACATCAAAGGATCGACTCATCCAGGTTAGTTTTCCATCTAGCCATCCCTATGGTGCATGAATGCCAGCATAGAAGAATAAGAAATAAAACACTGAAATATAAGAGCTGGAGGATAAATGGTTAATGAATAATGAAATGATAAAAAGATAAAAACAAAAACCATTTGTTTTACCTCATGGGCCTCCTTCTAGCACCATTTGTTGGCCGAATTTGGTGAACTAGGCCAACTACAGAAAATCAACCCATACAAGGTGCTTAAAGCAACCCATGGTAGGTTTGCTATCACTAACTTTCACGGGAACAAAGACCCCGCTGCTTGTTTGATTTTTCTCTCTAAATGAGAGTCTCATAAACTAATGATATGAATTACTAAAAAACAATTGTAATATATTATAACTAATATGAAATTCAAAACTAATCTAAGATGCAATTTTTCAAATAGCTGCAACAAACATTTTAATAGATGCTAAACTACAAAGATATTTTAAATCTATTAAGAACCATGAAGTTACAGTTATTAAAAATAAATCTAATCAAAATTCTATCTAAACAATTTCCTATTCTATCTAAATAATCCACCTAAAAAATATCCCGACGGAAAGGTTTAATATAAGAGTTTTGCTGCATAAAATGATAGTTTTATGGCTAAAAAACAAAGTAAATAACCATTTAAATAAGAACATTAATTTAATTAAATATAAACAAACAATACAAATTTAATTTAATCTTTAATTAAATTGTTTATGCAGAAAAATATAATCATTTCACATAGTGAGATATGAAAAATCTAAATACAAAAACGAATACAAATAATTTAATTTAACTAGTAATCAAATGTGTAGGGTAAAATATTACCGAACAACATTGAATACTATTGAATCCCTGAAAATGACTAGTGAGAAATCTCTGGCCTTCAATTAGAGCTTCATAAAAAATTACAAAGTATTATATACAACCAAAGAAAGTTGGATGAAAGGTAACATCTCCTATTTCTATGTTCAAAGAACATGATTCAAAAAAACAAATACATAAGTCGAGAAAGAAACTTATATCCTTCTACAAAGATATTTCCTTCCCCAATCAGTTGCATCTACCCTTCTACTTGTAAACCTCCAAATTGTAAATAAAAACAAATATAAAAGAACAACCCATTCTTCCTATTATGTGGAAAACACCCCCCCTTAAACTCAAAATATTCTTCCCTTTTATAGGATGGGGAAGGATAATCCTGCCCATAGACAGAACAACAAATTCCCTTTAAAAAAGGCTAAATCTAAAGCAACACTCGCCATGTATTGTGTCGACATGGAGATTCCTTTGGATTCCAATAATTTGATATGAGGTAATTTAACTTCTTTTCCAGTGATATGGTAATCTGTTCGACAAGTTGGCACATATATTCAATTTATTTATGAAATCCATTAAATTCTCTGTTACGTTTTCCTCTGCTAAACCTCAACTAGGTAGTGATAAGGAAAAATGGTGTTTTGTTGAGCTAGCACAGAAGTTAATTTCCTGTTCCATATTCTATGATATTCCCTCCATCTCCATTGGCGTGTTTGTTTGAATTAGTGTACTTTCTTCCAAAATACCCTTGTTCAATCCACCACCTCCAAAACCCATACCTGTAAAAAATCAGTTACACATACATTAAATTCTCATTTAAAATTGTAATAATGTTCATACAATAGGAAAAATAAATAAATTGTAAGCATTCCTATAGAATCTTCGAATCTGTAGGTATGCTAATTAAATTAATTGATTACCTGTCAAAACTGAAAGTGTTTACAATTATAGCCAAGAGAAATTTCAAGTATGTAGTTTAGTAACTCTGTGAGATTAATTATAATTTTGATTTTAAATCGCTCTTCATGCTTCAACGTTATTTCATTTGCAGAAACAAAGGAATCCTCATAGCCTTAAACTTAGTCTTTTTTGTTTTTAAAATTAGCCATCAGTTTAACAATTTGTTTCAATCGAATTCTTTTCTTATTTTTCTAGTTTCTCTTTATTAATGAATTGGTCTGAAATTTCTTTATTTCAGCTTCCAATGGAGATATCTTATTCTTAAGAGTCTGTTTAAAAACTTTGTCAAATATTCTTCTCACTTTTAGCAGGCGAAGAATTTCCCATAGAAGATTTCTTTGACTCAGATTTGCCACAAAATAGTCTATTAGCAGCTTCTTTAAGTGAAAATGTCTTAGATTTATTATCTTCCTCATCATTCCGTTCATTACATGCATTATCATCGCTGGAAACTTCTACTAATGGAGTTTCTTTTAGTATTGAATGAATGCAGGGATAACCATACTCCTAGTGAATCAACGTGAATTTATTTTGGAAATGACAGAACTTGAGAGATTAGGTTTACGTTTTGATTCTCTAAGTTTATTAGATTTCACATTTTCTAACTTTTCATCCACATTTGCAGATACCTTGTAGTGCTTTATGGATGAGGATGGTCCCATACTAATTTAGGTGTCCAAAACAGTTAGGCTCTTTACAACCAAAATTAATGTCTATAGGTGAATTTACTTCCTGGAACTTAGTATCTCCTGACTTAGACTTATGTACATCATCGATTTCAGGACTTGAAGGAATCCTTATGCTTTCTACAGGTTTTTGAATCAAAATCACGTTGACTATCAAACTATTTATCTTCTAAATCCCATACTGCGATTTTTCCTGCCTGAAACCGACGTGAATTAAAATCTTAAAGAAAACGTGGTTGAATTGTAAGAGCCACTACATGGAAGGTAGAGAGATGAATTGATTTGAGAATCCTTTAAAACCACTAGCATTAATAAATGATATAAATGGATATGCAAAAAGATACAATCGTAGGAAACATACTTTATTATGATCTTGTAGCAAGGTTTTCCACTATGGCTTTAATAATTTGGATGAAACACCAGGTTTAAGGTATGAACCATCCAGTAAAGGAAAAATAAAAAATTCACATTTATTCTTGTTTATTTTCTTCATTAAAACCAATGTTCATCGGTTTGTCAAAGTTTTGAGGCCCGTGCTATGAATTTCTCAGAGATATTCACCTGCACATTCCCAATTTGTGGCACATTCTCATTAAGAGATAAAATGAAATGTTGAGTGACCTCCACATAATGTCCACTGAAACGCCCGAAAAAACTGTCCCCAACCGATTTTTTCAAATAATTAGGAAATATCAGGCTAAATGTCCAACAACTCGTCCCTTTATGCTTCAAATATGGATAAGGGAGCCATCTGCACATCCACTGGTTCTTCCGTTGACAGGGCAGGGAAAGGGGTCGTAAATACAGATGAGATAGGGATGCAAGGTTTGACATACATAATGAAACCCTCATTCGGCTATGTTGGAAACAAAATAAAAACCCCATGCTCGTGTAAAATCACAATTTCTCCACCATCGAAATTGAAATGAAAGCTCATAATGATATGACACAGGAAATAATAACGTTTCATACGAATTATTAATGAAACAAGATATTTGTTATGTGAACACTTGATTTAGTATTAACCATTTGTACCATAATCAACAAGTGTTAACATGTCATAATTCATGTCTTTTAACCAATATAGGATAGTCACTAAGTGTTTAAAATTTTGATTTTCGTGGGAATAACCTATCATAGTTTTAGGCCTTAGGTTTTTATTTATATCCAAAAACCTAGACATAGTTAAAAAAGATATATATTATTTTTAAAAGTTAAATCATACTTGTTAGGATTAAAATCGTAAAATAAAACCAATTTATTCACCCAAACAATAGATTATAACACAAAAAATAAATGATAAATAATATGTCTAGTATTTCAAATTATACCACTAAAACTAAATGGAAATTCAAGGAATTTATGTGAAAAATGAGAAGCAAAATAATCTAATTCAATTTGACTAAAAGAATCATTTAACAAGCTATAGATTAAACATCATGAATAATATATATAGTTAGAATATAGAATAAATGAAAAATTGATTATATATAAATTCAAATTTAATAGTTGTTAAAATGAATTAACTACATAAGAATTGAGTTAAATCAACATGCCTTCAACAATTCTAACTTGATCAATAATTTCCCTAGTTGAGAATGCCTTCAGAATCAAAAGATTATGAAGGCCTTCTTTAATAATTTTCTAGAATTGATTAAAGAAGGACTCTGATCAATTTTTATTAAGTAAAAACAAAAATAAAAATTGAGGAGGTTGTTTCCTATCAACAAAGCTGCGACTAAAGAAGAGTTCAGGAAGGAAGATAGTTCACGAAGGAAGATAGTTCACGAAGGAAGAGTTACATACATAAGAGAAGCCACGACAGAAAGAAAAGGTGTGACGAGATCAGCCGCGACAGAAGGAACCATGCTAGAGAAGGCGCGCAACGGTGCAACGATTGCAAACATCAGTTCAAGGAATATCATGGGTACGAGGTTTGCTAGAGCCAGCAGGAGTGTCACGTGTGTTAAAAGGAACAACAATATCTTTTTAATTCGGGTTGTTAGTGCATGCTGACAAGTGTCGCTAGAATAGGAATGACATCCTGTTGGCTAACTGAATGAAGTTAGATGATAACGACATGTAAGAGTCTATAAGAATGAACAACCAAGGATGTGTGCAGGTTGTTTTTGATAGTTTCTTCTCATTGTTTCTTACATTGAGGTTACTTACTGTTGTTTTTTAGCTATTCAGTTGAGTACAAAGTCAGTTAGTTGTTTTGTGTCTGTAAGAAGAGTCAAACAGTTTGTAGCTGAGTGTGCAGAATTATAGAGAAGAGTAGTTGATCCAGAGTATGTTCAGATCAACAATAAAGTCGAGTAGGATAAGATTGAGCAACAAAAGACCAAAGAGCATGAGGGGAGAGAGAATTCTATATAGATAAGAGAGGAAGATCTAGAACACAGTCTGCAACTCAGTGCATAGACAAAAATGTGCCATATATTTCTCATATCTGATGAAGAACTCCTATGTGTTTTTTTCCCAAATGGGTTTTCATGGTAAATAGTGTGTCATTAGGTAGATGATGAATGTGTTTATGTCACATGAATGTATATGATGAATGTTCTCAAATCACAAGAATGCATATTGTGATTAAGTGTTTATGTATTTTCTTATGAAAGGGTTCCCCTATGCACAAGTCGCACTAGTTATAGATAACATTTATGTTAAAGATTGTAATGTTGTTACAATCTCTATGACAGATAAGTTTAGTGCCTTATTTGTACACAGTAAGGTTAAGTAATACACCAATCAACTTTGGTCGAAGCGATTTGGTAATGTACCAAGGGAGAAGAAACCCCCACCCAACTGCAAAAGATTGGTTCTGGAAGTTACCCATAAGAGATATCTCGGGTGAGACTGCATCTGCATCGGAGGTGCTATCGCCTAAGCCTTTCTCCATCGGGACAATATCTTGGGCTTTGTTACGTGCGACCAAAGTTTTAAACCTGGGTTGAAGGGGAGAAACACCAACATAGAGGTAACCATACGTAACAATTCTTGATGAACATGTTATACAACTTGACAATAACTTTATACTCAAAACAAGAACTCTATCCATAAAAACTCCTATTTTTGTGAAAACAAAACACCTCCAAATAAAAAAGTGGTGCTACCGGTACCACCACTTTTTTGGGGGGCTAAAAATGTGGACATGGACTAAAACTATCCTTATTGTTATTTACAATAACCTTAAAATCAAGCCCCAAATTGAAAATTGATGCTACTCATAACACAATATTTCAAAAAAGGCATAGTTATATCATTTTATCATAATTTAAAATTATATTTAATAAACCTCTTAGTGACACTATATAAAAACTGCACTATACTAAACAAAAAACATTCTAGAAATTATTAGACCACTCGTTCATATAAAATAAAGGAATTTATGACTCGACGAGGACATTGTTGAACCAACACTCCCAAAAATAAAATAAAAAACTACAAAAGTTCAGAAAAAATACATTAAAAACATTAAAAACAACTAAATAACCAAAAATATTATAAAAAATATCAAAATACAACTAAATTGAAAATATAAAATATTCTTAATTTTTTTTAGAAAATTTACACTCACTTTAAAACTATAACAAATAATTTTAAAAAATACCACAACAAACACAAAACAATATTAACAAAAAAATGATGAAAAATAACAAAATATTTTTAAAAAATATACAAAATGTAAAACAATATAAATTATAGAATATAAAACTTGAACTATGAAACAATAAAATCTGAAACAATATTAAAAAAAACAAATAATATGGTAGTATAACAAAATTATTAAAAAAATAAAATAAAAAAATAAACTCTTAAAAGGTTTTGTGGATTTTGTATAAACAATATATATAAGAGGCGAGGAAGTTCTTAAGGGTGATTCTCATAATCACCCCACCTCTTTATACTATTTAATTTTTTTTAATTATTTTGTTAATATGCATTTGTTTAAAACTTAAATAAATATATATTTTCACATGGTTTTGTTTTAAAGTTATGTATATTTTTCATATCTTTTTTTGTAACTTATGTTTTTATTATTATTATATAATAATAATAATGGTTAAGAGCATGAGTGGGACTAATGCTCAAGAGCATGTGTTTTCCTCTTAGAAGATCACATGTTCAAATCTAGAGGGGGGTGGTGTATGTACACCTCAGTTAAATCACTGCACCGAGGGGGGTCCCTTGTCACACAAACAAGGGGGTCTCATACACCAAGTTGATGTCGGTGACCTTAAAATTATATTATTATTATTGTAATTTTCTGAATGAATGAATGATGATTGTTAACGTCCCCTGAGACCAAACTTTGGTCTATCAGACCTAAAGAAACGAATTATTTAGTTTGTTTTAAAATTGTATTCCTATGCTCAAAAAGCTTAGAGAGAAGTGTCCCGAGCTCACTATACTTTTGACATGTTAAAAGGCTAAGGTTGGTATTGCAACAAAGATTGTGAAACTGAGATCTAATGTGGGTGTAAGCAGGGCACTCTAAGAGGAAGTGATTTTCATCCTCAATGTTCATATTCTCACATATATGGCAGATCCTTTCTACCCATGGTGTTTTAGGAACTTCTTAATGACCTGTTTCACTATGGAGCTCATCAGAGTTCGTTCTTATCTTGACTATATTAATTTTTTTCTTTGAGCTAGTTAAAACAGAGAGATACTTTTGATCTTCTAGTGTAGCGTTGATGACCTCCTTATAATATCTTAATTTTCTTTTAGCCTCTAAATGTTTCTCACACCACATTTTCTCTTTAAACTTAGAAGTAACAATATTTTTAATGTTATTAATATTTTGCAATGCAACATTTTTTTGGATCTCCCAATGGTCTAACCAGGCCCTTGTATTTTATACCAACCTCGCTTGAGCCTTAGGTGGTTTTGGCTGGAATTTAAAGCTAGCTTGGGAAGTCTATGGTCTCCCATGTTATTGATTTTGTGCTTTTATAATAGGAGCCTAGTCATAGCTAGGCTCTCTATAGGCGAAAGACCCGCTTCTATAAGGAGAATGGGGTAGGTTGTATTGCTTTTAATTTTGAGGTTATACGTTATAAAATGTTTCTATATTTGCTCAATCTTTCTCCAAGATTCTCTAGAGATGCTGCAATCACAAACCTCACACTCATACAAGATAACATGAGTGACTAAAGTTTCAAAGAGGAGCTTCTTTTTATCCCACATCACAAGGTTTGTTGCTTTACAACTATTTTCTAGACCAAAATAAGCTTTCCACCCTCCATTAATCCTTTTCTCAATGCTATATGGTTTCAGTTGAACTTGTGATGAATATCAATTCCTAGGTATTTGTAAGAATACACTTCCTCCAAGTTGCTATTGTCATACACAAAATTATCATAAGTGTCCTTCTTGGATTTGATAATCATAACTTTTGTTTTGTGAGTGTTAACAGTAATACCCATGGTAGAGAAAAAAATCCTTAAGAAGTCTTAGTTGCTTATCAACATCAGATGGACACCTTGCCAGAAGAACAATATCGCCAGCATAGAGAAGAAGGATGATGACTATTCTAGCTAAGATCGTGCCAGCACAACTTGCTTCCTCTAAACAACCTTCTAACTTATCGATGTAAATTCCAAATATGGTAGGGGAGAAGGGGCAACCTTGCTTAACTTCGATATTATATTTAATATCTTTAGACCACCCTCATTTCTCTTAAACTTGGCAATTCCATTCTCGTATAACCTTATTGTGGCAGCTCTCAACTCGAAAGGAACCTTTAGCTCTTCTAATCATTGTGGCATTCCTCCACAATGATCCTAAGCGTAACGAAGTGGTCCGTTGTTGAGTGTTTTCTTCTAAAACCCACTTGGCATTTAGCTCGCTTACCTTCACTTTCAAGCAATACGCTTTTCCAATATAATACCATATAACTTGGCTAAGAGAGGGCTAATCATAATTGTTCTATAATTATAGGGGTTATTTGTATCCCCGCTTTTAAAAATAGGGATAATGAGGCTCCGAGTCCATGGTTTAGGGAACCCTTGCTTGAACGCTTGATTAAATAGCTTGTAAATGCGAGGGATGAGGACAGGTCCTCCAATTTTTAAGATTTCCACTTTGTAACCTTCAATGTATTTAGCTTTTCCATTTTCCAAATGCTTAACCCCAAAATCTATGTCTTCTAATGAGAAAACTTCTTTTGTTGTGAGCAGGGTTTCAAAGTTATTTATGACATTTGGGGATTCATAAATATTTTTAAGATAGGAATTCCAGTCGTGTAAAGCATTTCTATTATTATCTTTAGTGTTTCTAGTTAGAATCTACCTCCAGAATTTCTTAGGAGCCACCTTAGAGAGGTGTAAGAGTTTTTCTTGTCTTTTATGAATATATTGCATTTTTTCCTTTTAGTTAGGGCTTTGTATATTTTTCTCTTGTCAATTTTAAGAGACTAATCAAGAGCTTCCTTGATTTTATCCTTGCACTTTTACAATCTTGATCATACCAAGGGTTGATTTTTCTATTTCCTTTTTTTATGATGTTTAAATGTCAACATAAAATATGAAACATGATTAAAAATACCAAATAATATGTTAGTATAACAACATATTTTAAAAACCAAATAAACAAATAAATAAAACAAAATCTTAAAATGTTTTGTGGCTTTTGTATAAGCAATATATTCAAGGGGTAAGGAAGTTCGTAAGAGGGGCCATTCTTGGAATGGGACGAATGATTTATAGTATTTAAACTTTTTTAATTATTTTGTTAATTAATGCATTTGTTTAAAACTTGTATATATTTTTCACATGGTTTTGTTTAAAAGTTATATGTTTTTTCATATATATATATATATATATATATATATATATAACTTATGTTTTTATATATTATATATTTGCTTTATCATTTTTATGATGTTTAAATGTTTTCACATGGTTTTTTCAACTAATTGTAAATTTAAAAAAAATTGTAAGTATATGGATTGTTGAAAATGAGTTTTTGATATTTTTGATTAGTTTTATGTTGTTAGGAAAATGCCAATTTTCATAATTTTTTGATATTATATTTTTTGTAATATTTAAAAAATATATATATAATGTAAAACAATATAAAATATAAAATATAAAACATAAACTATAAAATAACATAAAATATGAAACAATATTAAAAATAGCAACTAATATGTTAGTATAACAAAATATTTCAATAACCAAAGAAACCTAAAAAAAAAAAAATCTTAAAATGTTTTGTGGCTTTTGTATATGCAATATATAAGGGGTGAGGAAGTTCTTAAGTGGTGAAGAATTCGACCACCCCTTTATACTATTTAAACTTTCTTTATTATTTTGTTAATATGTATTTGTTTGAAACTTATATATATTTCATATGGTTTTGTTTAAAAGTTACAGTATTTTTTCATATGTTTTTTTTTTTAATTTATGTTTTAATTATTATTATATATTTGCTTTATTCTTTTTAGGATGTTTAAATGGTTTCATATGTTTTTTGTCAACTTACTGTAAAAGAAAATGTAAGTATATGGTTTGTTAAAAACGATATTTTTTATTATTTTATATTGTTGAAGAAAATTCCAAATTTCACAATTTTTTGATACTGTATTTTTTGTAATATTAAAAAAATATATATAATGTAAAACAATATAAATTATAAAATATAAAACTTAAACTATAAACAACATAAAAATAAAACTTAAACTATAAAACAACAAAAAATATGAAATAATATTAAAAAACTAAATAATATGCTAGTATAACAAAATATTTTAAAAAGCAAAGCAAAATTTTTTTTTAAAAGGTTTTGTCTTTTGTATAAGAAACATATATAAAAGGGCGATGAAGATCTTAGGGGGAGATGGGGGATTCTACCACTTTATACTATTTAAATTTTATTTATTATTTTGTTAATACGTATTGGTTTACAACTTATATATATTTTTCACATGGTTTTTTTTTAAGTTATATATCTTTTCACAAGTTTTTTTAACTTATGTTATTATTATTATTATTATTATATATTTATTTGATTATTTTTATGATGTTTAAATGTTTTCACATGGTTTTTTCAACTTAGTGTAAATTAAAAAATAAAATGTAAGTATATCGACTGTTAAAAATGAGTTTTTGATATTCTTGATTAGTTTTATAATGTGGTTGAGAAAAATGTCAAATTTCACAATTTTTTGATATGATATTATCTGTAATGTTTTGACTTTAATATTTTATTTTGAGATTAAATATTATGTTTTTAATATGTTAATTACACATGTATGGTATACTTTTTGTTATGTTTATGAGAATCATCACTTTATGGAAAATAATGTTAAATAATATCATTTTTATACATAAAATAACTCAAAATAAGTTAAAAATACCTAAAAAAATGGTTTGAATTGTCTTTATTTTCTCATCGGTTTTACAAATTAGCCCAAAAAATGGTTTATTTAAAACATTTTTTTTTGTCCTATCTATCTTCTAAATGTTAAAAAAAATAAAAATAAAAATGTATGTATTTTTCATTACAACTAGTTACTAAGTGCATTATTTTTTGTAAAATTTCAAATTAAGCATTTGTAAATAAAAATTATTCTTTTTTTATGACCAAGAATTTTCAAAATCGTAAAAAAAATCCTCAAAATGAAAAATGGTGCTACCAATATACATAATTTTTGAAATGGAGGTAGAAATAGCTACTAAAATTGACCCTCCAAAACACGAGAACAATGTCGAGTTCTCGTCAAGTTGTATAACGTATTGATGGGCACGGAAGATGTATGAGTTTACTTCATTCCACATTTTAATGGTGAATAGAGTTTCTTGGATTGCTATTAGTGCTTCTGAAATAAGATCACTTGTTACAGAGAAGGAAGAATCTTGGTAGAATTTTGTGCTTAGCTTCCTCCATCACTCGGTTTGTTGCCATGTTTCTTCATGAAAACAGAAAGGTTTAGGGACAAGTACTAATTCCTGAAAAAACTACTGAACCCAAAGATCTGGTTGCAATCCTTCTATGCCATAGTTTTTTTCACTGATCAATGTGATCAAATGGATTCATCTGACCCATATATATTTTCAAAACTCGATTGTCTTTATTGAAAGGTTTAAATCAAACCATTAGAGCTAGTTCTGTTGTGGCCCAATGATGTATACCATCTGTTATCTCCTAAATAAAATTTTCAATAAGTTCACTCAAAACAATTTATTTTTTTATCAGTGATGAAGGTTGCAGGTCATATTATGAAAGGTATTGGGACGACTAACAAGGTTGGGATATCTGATGTTCTATTTTTTAAGAAAAATTGAAAGTTTTAGCTTTCGATGGCTTAAGCGAGTTTTTCAACAACTCATTAGCCACCGAAAAGCTCACCTTTCGGCAGCTAACAGTTTAACGCAGGACCATGATTATCCACTGAAATATTGCTCATTACGTTATTGGTTAAAATTCTGGTAAAAGGACTTTCAGTGGCTTAGGTGAGCTTTTCAACATCTCATTAGCCACCGAAAAGCTTTGGTTTCGGCAGCTTAACGAGGGTTTTCTCGAGGACGTTGACCACTGAAAGCGAATGAAATACGTTCAGGAAAAAGTTCAGGGAATTGTAGTAAAGCATGATTTGATGGCTAAGAATTCGTTATTGATCTCAAAAGACTGATGGAAATATAAACCCTATCCTTCCCTAGGGTTTGAATTTAAATTTTGCAGGTACAGGGAGGAGGACCCACTCAACAAACTCAAAACATAGGTTTTCGTGGCTAAGCGTGGTTTCAAAATGGTCTCTAAGAAACCGAAAGAAGACTCTCGGTAGCTAAGACCGAAATTTTAGGGCACTCTAAGCCACCGAAATTGGTGTTTTACTATGAAAAGGCATCATTTTAAAACGATGATTCTAAGCGACTGGAAAATCATTTTGAAAAACTCTCAAATTTTTTGTTCCTAACTTGTCAGATAACAATAACCTCTCTCATTTTTCCTATAGGTATTTCACATTGGGAGAATCAAATCCATCTCTGAGCCCTAATTTTTGGATCTTAGAATTTCCCTGTTTTACACGTGTTTTTGAAATACAGATATCTGAGAAATGGAAATGAATTTAAAGAAAATGGGAGGGGTTTTTTCTCATAAAAAACCAATATACAAAAACCTCTTTCATTTTATACACAGGTGTCACATATTTGGATAACCAAATGCATCTATGAGCCCCAGTTTTCAGCAGTTTGCCCAAATTTTTAGGGCAAAAGTTGACCTAATAGGGAAGGTTACAGCAAAAAAATGAAGAGCTTACTTCACCAACACCCGGGAAAGAGAAGGATTAAGTGTAAAAGATTAAATTTGCTGAAGTGCGCCATCAAAGGAGGTCTATTCCAGTTTTGGGGATACATCAAAGAGGAAAGGGTCACAAAACCCTACCTATTTTAACCAAAAGTGGCTCATCCATCAGAAGACCAGTTACAGCTTTCCTTCAGTACTCACTACAGTCATCAAAAGGTTCAAAGAGTGAAAAAGTGTTAGAGTTAGTTAAACTAGTAGTTAAATTAGGCTTTTTGACCTAATTTTGCAAAAACATTAATTTTATCTATTTTTGGTAAAACAGATCCAATTTTCCAGGATCTAGATATTTTTGTAAAGGCTATAAATCCTAATACTTATGTTATACAAAAGGTTAGGCTTTGGGGACTTGTAGACCATTACTATTGTCAATCTTCTCATATTACTCATGACCTAATATAAGCTCTTTTTCTATCATATGTTCAACTTCCATTTTCTGTCTATTCTATGCTTATGCTTGAATGTGTTATTCAGGTTTATTCAGGTATATTGATGTCTGATAGCTGTCATCCTATTGGCATATTGATGATTTGAATTATAATTACTTTCCTTGTTATGATTAGCCATATATATATATATATGTTTTATGTATGAATCTTCCAACATGATAAGTTCTCCATCTCTGCACCATATTATCAAACCTCTGAACAGTGGTAGTTAGAAGCCTTATCCCTAATTGATTTTTATGCATGTCTTAAGAGTGTGAGTTTCTATAGGTTACTTGACTTGATACATTTATAAAACCATAAAAACATTTAAGTTACCAAGCATCCTCGAGCTGCAACCTAGAGGAGTTTCCTGGAGTGATAACACCATCTTTATGTGTTTCCCACCATCTTGCAGAAGTACCTATGAGTGCTTATTGTAGCATTATTTTTCACCCCATTATGATCACTAGGAACCTTTTCCAACTTTAAGTTGTTGAGACACTTTTATTTCCTCATAACTTATTATTATTTATTAATAATAGTAATTTATTAAGTTATTGAGAAACCTCATTATTTTCTCCATTGGAAAAATAGACTTTCTAGAACCATTGGTGAGTTGTGGGGATATTAACTTCATGTGATGGATCCTACATGTTATGAGCTAACCTTGTTAAGATATATTTGTCCACATTATTCCCCTCTACCTTTACCATCTATCCGTATAACGAGGGTTCTCCAAGGGAGAAAAGGAGAAAAAATTGAGTCCCCTTACTATGCTAAAATTGTAGAGATGCTCTTATGCATCTTTTACCATATTGTGATTATGTTGAAAGAGGAAGGATTGGATAAAGTAGCTTGGAGGAGGCTTGTAGCAATATTCAAGGTATATTTTATTTATTAATTCTTGTTTATTGATATATAGATATATTCATTCCCCCCCCCCCCCCACCCCCAACTTCATGTTGTCTTATGAATGTATATGCTTCAAATTTATGTATTTGGTGTGATATTTATGGTGGATCTGATCTAGCTTGAATAGATTGGATTGGTTATAGATTAGATTTGGATTGGATCTATATTATTACATTAGATATAGCTTGAATCTAGTTGTTTATATAATTTACATGCATTCTTATATATGTTAGAATGGTTTGAAGGAAGGTTTGTGTTATCTATTTGTGTGTATGGAATTAGCAAGTGGAGATGGATCAAATTCTATCAAATATGCAACAACTAGGGACCATCTTCACCAATTGTCTCCATATGAAATAGGTGAGTTCATTTTTCTTCCTTCTCTTCTCATATTATTGTGTGTGAATGAAGATTTGGATATTGGGATAGAAATCATATTGATATACCCCTCAGTATATCTTGGATCTAGGGATCAAATATAAGTGAGTTGTCACTTGTCCGCAAGAGAGAAATCCCTGCAATGGTGTTAAACCTATAATATCCATTCAATCCTCTTCCATGACACAAGTATTCATTTTCCAAATAAATCCATCCAATATGTTTGTGCCATTATATATTGGAGTAAATGGATTTATACTCCAATCCACCAAACTGATTTTATTAGTACACAATGTTGGGAGGATATCTTGGGTTGTTTGTTCTTCCAATCATCCCATGCTTCTTCTGAGTCTTTATAAAAAAATAGAATAGTTCTTCATCTTACAAATCTTCTAGCTATAGGTTTCACATAGTCCTTTCTTCTTCCTGCTATTAAATAATATATGTTATATGGAACATCTCTTTCAATATTCTGATGCACTGGTTCGGTGTACCATGGTCCCTACAGTGGGTCCAAAGCTTGTGTAACCTTTATGCTGTTGGATTAAAATTTATTGTTCCATTCTTTAGGTTGATCAAACCATAGTTCTCATATTCCCATTATATTTACAATAAATATGTATATGGATAAGTTCCTCCCATAACCTCGATTACTTCAAAATGGTAAAATCATTTACACCTACCAAGTCTACTTCTACATTCTCCAACCAGCCAATCATAAATATGCGATACTGGTTTTCCATTCTCAACTAAATGGGAGAGTAGACAAGCAAGGGACACCCCATAGCCTACCATAAATTTTTATGAAGCATGTTGACGTCAAATCCAAAATATAGCATAATGTTCTTGATATCATATACATGGACTTGAGATTCCAACCATAATTATTATCCAATTATTTTCTTTCTCTACTTCTGCACAAACTGAGTTGTTCTTTCTAGAAGAGGGGCACATATTTTGCAACCCCAATCATTGCATGAATAGATTTTCACAAATTACAAGTTGTGATTTCATCTTCCAAAAGATCCCCCATTAAACTAAACCATAAAGAGATAAGGTCCCTTACCTTCCCTCGAAGCATATTTCTTCCACAACTTTTAAATGCATTGTCTATTCTAATATTCCAGGATATTTTTGCTGCATCTCTAGTTGGTGGAGTTGGAATCTACTTAAACATTTCAATTTCACCCTTGAAAATTAATTCTTTCTGGTGGACTAGATCATACTTTTTTATTTTTGGATCTTTTTTTATTATTATAGTTGAATCCTTCCCATTTAAATATCCACTTTTCTTAGCCCTCCTCGGGTAACAATGAAGCCTACTATACTATGTTTCTCTCAATGTTACAAAATTTTCAGTTAATTATATTCACCAACGGTTTTGCATGGTATTCCCATTATGTTATGAGTTTGGGGCACTCTTTAATATAGTGAGTGTTCGTTCAACAATAGTTACACCATGGTCTATTGGGAGGGTAAAATATCGTTCTAGATGTATGATGTATTTATAATTATAACACCGAATTGGGCCTATATGTTCTCCTCCTCTACCGAACCCAAATACTCTTCCATTTACTTTTCCACCTCATCTCTCTTGCGGTTGATCTAACACTCTATATATGGATCGGTCTAACCACTTTGTTAGGGAATCTAAACCACTACACATGTCTATACTGTCCACAAAACTAACAAAACACTATATTTGGCACCAAAGAATAATTTTCTAGAATCTTGATAGAGACACGGAGAATGCCAAAATACTTTATAGATATCACAAGAACTCATCCAAAGAATATGGATAAGGATAATCTAGGAAACTGATTGTATAGAATGGGTTTTGATGTACCTACTTGTGCATTGGTTGCACTAGGCCCACTAGGAAAGTGTCCTCCTAATGGGTTTATTCCTTCTATCATCCTTGGAATTTCTGATGCATGATAGCCTTTCTGTGGTACATCTTGTGCACCATAATTGTGCCCAATTTTTCATAGGTATAGTCAGCTCCTAAGATTTCTCAATTTAATAAACAATTCATTTATGTACTTGTTATAGGTCACTATTAGAAGACCATGCCCCAGTTAAAGTGCTAGTCGAATAGTTATCAATTAATTCAATATTCATTGCTTGTTGTAAAGTATCTCAAGATGAGGAAACAACCTACTGTGATAAGGGAATTCTAATTAATGGAAATAGGCATTTGATAAACAAATATTTTTGGTGGTATTCATGTATAGGGAATGAAATTTTGGACAATACACATCTAAATTATTGAGTGTAGCACCAACCTAATTCTCCTTGTATATGTACTATCTCTCTCAGTTCTATAATCCCTTTCTGTTCTAACTTCAACAACTAAAACTAATCCAATAATAATTTATATACATCCTAAAGTGTTAGACCTAGTGCATTTACATCCCTATACTTGATTAACTTCATATACCATTATATATCTCTTCCACACATTTTGGTCTAAAATTCAACGAACTTTGATGCAGGTGGAATCCCTATGGAACTCTAGATGTCTTTGCAGAGATACATTGGATTCACCTCCTATTTCCCAAAAATGTATTCATTTCATAGATGATCCTAGTTGTACTTCATCCATTCTGGAAACTAGAGGTACCACCAACACAAATCCTTGAGGTTTGTGTTGAGGCATAATGTTATTGCTAGTTTTATGAAAACTACTACTACTTCCACTTACTATTGAACCAAACTGTAAATTAGTAGAACTACCATCCATATGATTATAAAGATAGCTATAAAGTAGGGTGATTAGAATGGATTACCAAATTTTGTTAAGGCGCCTGGTGGGTAGTCGAAGGTGTTCTCTTGTTGTGACTTCCAATATCTTCTTATGAAACAATGGAGGGATAACTTTATGGGTTTTGACCATTTTACATAGTTCCTAACAACTCCGACCATTCCATAAATTCATCTAGTGATGGATTGGGTGACTTATTCAACAATCCACTACTTGATAACTAAAATTTGCAGTCCCTTTCATTACTTGTATCTTTTTCCCAACTATCTCTTGTTGGGCCATTCTGCACTTCTATTCCTCTTCCTCTTATCCACAAATTGTCGATTTCCTTTCATCAATATATAATCCATAAATCACTTTCCCTTTATTCACTACGTTATCCATTCTACAACTTCTATTCCAGTTGTGCTCCTCTTTTCTTTTCTCTTCTGATGTGTGTCTTCAACGCCTTTCACATATTGTTGATCTTCTTGCTACATGCTCAGCCTTGGTGTCACTAATATATGCTCTCCCATTTCAAAAAACTCCTACATTTTAAAACTTTGCAACATCAGCTTGACCACTCCCCTAATGGTGTGAGGTTCTTACACCTCCATTCTTATTAGATTCAATCGAAACAATTTGTAATCAACCATCTAGGTTTTGATTGTTGATGTATTTGTAACTTTGGATTGTATTCACTTGTATATTTTATATTGTATTTCATTGTACCCTAACGGAGATGTTTATTACTCCAATTGGAAGATTCACTGATATAATAAATTCATGTAAATTCGTTGAGGTTAACCCTTCGTTGTAAGTCGGGGAAATAGTCCCCACAATTGAGGGGTATTAGGGTTATTAGACTCTCCTAGTGAGGTCGGCCCTGTAGAGTAATTGTAAAGTGGAAAACTAGCATAAATAGAGAGTGAGACTCTCCATTTGAAACACACAATCACTCAACTATAGTGCATGAGTGAGAGAGGAGGAGCTCACACAAGTGAGAGAGAGAATACCTGTTGGAGATCATCTTTTTGTTTTTGGGTTTTACTTTTTCTATTGGTGCTCATTCTATCTCTGAGGAAGTTGTGGGGTTTTCTCCTTTATTGTTTCCCCGAGGAAAACTCTTTGTGTCTCTTGTCTCTTGTGATTATCATATTGATTAAATGATAAAAATCTAACACGGTATGAGAGATAACCTGAGAAGAAGACACTGTGCAGATGCAAAAGCTAGGGATTCTTAATTTTTGGGTCTCTCTTCATAGATCATCAACAAAAGGAGGTTAGGCTAAATATCCATTAAAGGGTGCATCTTTCTGTCAAAACAGAATCTGATTCTGAGTATTTTCAGTTTTTGACACGTCACTACTGCGGGAAATTAGGGCTTTTCATAGAAGTGGAATTTTTAAGTGATCCCAACATAGGATTTCTCTCCTCCTCAAAATCAAAATTTAGAGACCAAGATCAAATTTTTTGGTTGGGTAGACCTCCGGGAAAGTCAAACCCTAATTTGAAAACCCTAAAAGACTAAAACTAGTCATTTTGGTGTATTCTCTATATCTCAATATTGGACAAGGATCAGGGGATTTTATAGGTTGAAAATAAATTCCTAATGTACCCTGTGTAAATGTTTCATCCTTAGACTTGCTATATTATGGGAGATATGATTCCTCCAAATCAGGGTTCCAGCCTCTCCCAGGATTCATCCCTAAACATGACACCTAGGGACAATTTTTATATCTTAGGCTATGAAGGTCCAAATGAAATTTTACAAGATTTTCTATATAGGGAACATAATTTAATTTCTGTGGTAAAATTTTGAGACTTCGAAGGTGAAACAGTGACATGTGGAAGTCTGTACAAGTTCGCTATGCTGAACAGTTCTGAAATAAGTCACCTTGGGAAAAATATCATAATTCCCAATTGATGAAAACAATTCTTTTCAAACCTATATTGTTGGAGAGAGGACAGATGAGGCTACCTCAATCCAAATTTTCAAACATAGAGAAGCATTAATTTTGGATATACCACAGAAACAATATCAGGAATTTCTGCAGAAAAAATTGGAAAATTAGGGCTTCCTGTTCTGGGAGCTTCCCTCCACTGTTTTCAAAAAGGAGTACATTGGATAGCTCACCTTGAAGAGGCCCATATTTATATACAATCAGAATTTTAATATTCCAAGTTTTGAAAATTAGGGTTTCTTTGACAAACCCTAGATCAACTAGCTCTAGAACCAGGACGAACACCTCAAGTCATAAGGAAGTTCTAAGAGCCAAAGGGAGATGAGGATAAGGCTAGAGCCAAGAGAATCATTCCAGATTCTATTAAATATCATATCATCCCTCATGTGACACCAAAATGAAGTGTTCGAGTCTATGACAAAGCAATCAAATATATTGTTATAACCACCTTGAATGGCCTCCCAGGATCATGGGATTCATTCATTAAAGGAACGTGCGCCAGAAGGAAATGATTACCTTCAACAGACTCTGTGAATAGTGCAAACAAGAAGAAGCTTGACTCATAATAAGATAAGAGAATATGGGAGCAACTGAATATCAATATCTCACGATTCAAAGAATATCCCTCAAGTGATGAGGAATATGAAGGACTCAATTCTTGAAGAACCTCTTATCCATATTAGCATTTGGATAAGAAATGATGATAATGAAGTTGAAGGCTCAAGAAGGAGTCTACCCATGAAACAAATAAAGATAAGTATTTGAATTGTTTTTTACTACATATCTAGTTATTTATATGATATTGTTTCATTGTGAAATGTATTATTCATGATCTAATGTCTGCATTAATGACAATATACTACTAATATGCATGTGATGGATAAGTAGCCCATGGTGCTCTACAAAACTCCATTGCTACTTATCTAGAATGAAACCTCTTTGCTAAGATATTGGATCAGTGCACAATCTCAATGATGTCATGGTAGATATGGAAGGCATCTAAAAATTTTCCATGAGATATGGATGAATGTTGTATTGGCTAAAATAGTTGCATGATTATATATTTATGCATAAGAATTTTCCATTATCAATATGCCTTATGAAATGTTTATAACCATACAACTAATGCATTTGACTTGTACGAAAGATCGCGTACAATCGCCTACAATAAAAGAAGGATGAGACTTTTTCTGAAGAACAAGTGATGACAATTCAATATTCACTCCAATAAGCATACATGAAGATGAACCAAGAAGCTTTCTTAGTGAAAGAAAAATATTCAGAAGAATATAAAGAGAACTTTGGATAACGAATAATCCAAGGAAATAAAGAAGTCCTTGTACGAGCTCAGAAGGAACCCATGGGATAACACATACATGAGGAGCTTGAAGATCACCTAGAGTGATGAATATCTTAACCTTTTGTTACAAGGTTGAATATGAAAGCCTATACAGGATGACAAGCTCACAGATGGGTGCGATAAAAACTTTTCAAAAGGTTCAAGATAGAGGATATTGGTATCTAGTGACCCTAGATGGATACATAGAATATTAGTAGCAGAGGAAGCTACTTGTCACTCTAGTATAGAATGTTTCAATACATAGAGTACAAAAGGAAGAGGGAGAATGATGCTCTGCTATAGAGGGAGTGAATGTAGAAGATCCCGAGGTTTGACATAGTACGATAGGATGGAAAGATTACCGATGGATCTAGAATTTACTAAGAGTAAAGCAGATTCCAACCTTTTCTTCAAGGTTGAAGGGGAAAGACCAGTGATGCTCCTGTTATATGTCGATGACCTATTCCTTACAGGAAAAGAGGAAGTCATTATAGATGCAGGAAGGAGACTTGCTACCGAGTTTGTGATTAAGAACTTAGGTATGATGCACTACTTTCTAGGGATGGAGGTGTGGCAAAGTGCAGATGGAATTTCCCTTGGACAAGGGAAGTATGTAGTGGAGATCCTAAAGAGGTTCGAGATGATGGACTGCAAGACCATGGCCACACCTATGTCATCAAACCTGAAGCTATTGAGTGATGCTTCATCAGATATGGTTGATGCCATGATATATCGTCAGATGTTTTGTTCATTGGTGTTCCTAACGGATCTGCGACATGCTCACTTGGTTGCAAAGCATGTAGTGAGGTACCTGAAGGGTACAGTTGAGCATGATACAAATTAGAAGACTAACCTACATGGTTATGTTGATTTGGATTGGTAGTGCCACTAAGAAGAAGAGAACCTTAGGTTACTTCTTCAGTTTGAGATCTAGTATGGGCTACTCGATTGGCAGGGTGCGGTCCTGCATGGATCTAAGTACAGCTGAGGAAAATTATGTTGCCACTTGCTCAACTATTTGTGAGGTAGTATGTTTATTTTGAAAACCACTATTTGATTTGATTGATCTGACTTGCATTTTTGTATGATGCAGAGAGGAGCAGTGAAGATCCAGCATGTGATCTAGATCAAGATCTCTTGAAAGAGGGAGTGATGAGTTCTAGCATAGTCGGTGAGATAGGTTGTCTGAGAGTAAAATATTGGTGAATCTCATAGGTTGCTTAGACGTAATCAGTCCTGTAGGTTGTCCTCAAATGTATCAGTCCTAGCGAAGCTCACAGGTTATCCTTGGACGTAATAATCCCTAATGTGATTCTATGCTAGAACTGGATAGAGTGAAGTTTGAGTACTTCAGAGAGAAGCTTGGTGTTCTTCATATTGAGTTTCCTTCCAAGGGGAAGTGATGAGTCTGAGAGCCTTTCTGACATGGTGGCAGGCTAGGCATTCCATGGTCAGATGTAAGTGATGAGCCCTTCTAACATTGTGGTAGGATGGTCCTTCCATGGTCAAATATAAGTTTTGTGCCTTTCCGACATGGTGCAAGCTAGGCCTCCCATGGTCCGATGTAAGTAAAGTGCCTTTCTGACATGGTGGTAGGCTGGGCCTCCCATGGTCAAATGTAAGTGCATAGCCCTTCTAACATGGTGGCAGGTTGGTCCTCCCATGTTCATATGTAAGTGTAGTGCCTTTCTGACATGGTGGCAGGTTGGTCCTGCCATGGTAAGATGTAAGTGAAGAGCCCTTCTAACATGGTAGTAGGCTGGGCCTCCCATGGTCAGATATAAGTGTTGAGCCTTTCTGAAATGGTGGCAGGATGGGCCTCCCATGGTCAGATGTAAGTGCAGTTCCTTTCTAACATGGTGGCAGGCTGGGCCTCCCATGGTCAGATGTAAGTGCATAGCCCTTCTGACATGGTAGCAGGTTGGGCCTCCCATGGTCAGATATAAGTTTCGAGCCCTTATGACATGGTGGCAATTTGGGCCTCCCATGGTAAGATATAAGTGCTATTCCTTTCTGACATGGTGGAAGGTTGGGCCTCCCATGGTAGGATGTAAGTGCTAGGCCTTTCTAACATGGTAGCAGGTTGGGCCTGCCATGGTTAGATGTAAGTGTTGATCCTTTCTGACATGGTGGCAGGCTAGGCCTCCCATGGTCAGATGTAAGTGTTGGGTGATTCCATGAAGATGGGTAACACTTTTTGGCCAAATTTGGCGATGAAAACCTGATTTTTTACTCATGTGCTAGATAGAAGCCCTCAAAACGCATATATGCCATGTGAATTTTGACTTGCAGTAAAAAAACAAATTGTAGAATATTATGTTGGCTTCATGGTTATATTTTTTTAAAAATATTTCGATGTCATTTAATGTGTGAATTTTTGCATTTAATGAACTTTGTGACCTTAAAAATTTGAAGAAGCTAATAAGTGGCTCGTGTCCACGTAGAGTAATTCAATATTGCATTAATAATTTTAAAAAACTATTTATATGAGCATGATCTACATAAAATGCAGTGTGATGTGCATATTTTTTTGTTAATTTTTTTCACATTATACAATTATTTATTATTTTTTGAAAGTGACCACATTCGATTTCAGCATCGTTTTAAACAGATATTTGTCCACGTAAAGAAATTTTTTCTATTTTTTCAAAAATTGAAAAACCAAAGATACTCTTTTGAAGAGGACACGTCGATATGTGATGTGTGCATTTTTAAGAATTTTTTGGCTGTGTATTTTTAACTCTGCGGATTTTTCTTTGAGCTGCTTCGAAGTTGCAATGTGGTTTTCTAAGTATAAGTTTTAGAAGTAATTAAAAAATAAATATCGTATGAATACCAAAATGCATGTATGATACGTCAATGGATAGAATATTCGTTGGTGAATCTATCGGTATCAACCCCACTCAATTATGTGCTAGGAATGGTAGGGTTTACACCTCTTCAAGGCACAGGAAATTTTCCATTTGTTTGAATGAGGGCTAAGTCTGTTTTTTTAAGCCCTCGACCGAGGTACGAACCTCGACCTAGGTATTTAAATACCTCGGTCGAGGTCCTTTAAAGCAAAATCTCGGGAGTGAATTCAAACATTAATCACACTCCAACTACAAAATTAAATGTCTTTCCCGCCCAATTTTTTTATAAAAATCTATATAAACATGTAATTCATACTAAACTAAGTCTCCTTCAAAATTGCCTTAGAATTTCATTGAAAAAACTTTGTTTTGTCATACAAAATTAGCATTGTAGATTGTTTTGTAGGTATCAATTTGGATTGCTGATCAATCACAATGGGAAGCAGCCAACGTCGAACAAGAAGAAATGAGAGAAATCAAAACAAAATTGAAGAGAAAAGAGAGAAAGATAAAGAAAGGAAGAGGAGAAGAAGAACAATCTTGAGAGAAGAAGAAATTCCAAATGAAGCTATGATGGAGGAAGCAAATCCCATTGATATAGGTATAATTTCAAAGTTATGCAATTTGATTTTCATTTTCATAGTTTACAATTTGATATTTGATAAATTTCATAGTTTACAATTTTATATTTTACAATTTGATAGTTGATAAATTTCATAGTTTACAATTTCATATTTTACAATTTGATAGTTGATAAATTTCATAGTTTACAATTTCATAAATTTACA